>JBAMYA010026732.1:0-16293 GCA_037176975.1 Arrhamphus sclerolepis | reverse complement strand
TGGAACATAAACTTATTCAGTGATTAGTAAATCCCAAGTATCTAATCAGGATCTATGTATCCTAACTATCTAATCTATCATCAACACTTTGCCTGTCAAACTTTTTAAAATAATTTTAAATTATTTCATCACATCCTAAATATGCGATGTTGATTTTACCAAACCTAACATATTTTTGCTGTGCTTGTGCGTTGTGTTCATTATATGAACACATCTCTACGACTAGCTGTGAAGCATAAGAGGACAAAGCTTAGCTTGGCTGCGCTAACTGAGCATCAACTTAAATGCAGCAGTCGTTACTGATGTAGCCAGCAAAGATAAATAAATAAAAAAAGGGAAGCAAAATTTGAAATGACAGCTCCACATTTCCTCTAGTGTAAGACATGGTAGATTTCTCATTAAGATTTTTTTAGGAATTTATGTTAACTGTATGTTAAAGCCACAATATTCTTTAAAGCAAGACAAAATAAATTTACCACCATAAAATATGTTTCCATTGTCTTTTTTATTGAACATGATAAGACATCATTTCAAGCATACATTATACTTGTCTTTGGTGTTCCTTGGATTGTCTTTCTTCCTGGTTATGTTAAAGCAACAGATTGTACTCTTTAGCACCCTCTCTGGTTGAGAAGTGCAATTGTCTGTTACCGCTGTTGTAAATACTATTGCTGTTGAAGCTGGCCACATTACCCCATCTCCCATCTTCGAATTATGAAATAAACTATGAATTACTTTAGTAATACAACCTAATATAAACCAGGGTCAAATGCACAGGACACAGAAGTTAAGAAAAATATATGACTTACTAATCCAATAGCAGCAAGGCTAGGATGCCATCCGACTAGCAGCTCTGCTTCTCTGCTGATCGCATCCTCTCTTTTTCTTGCCTCTTCTGACAAAACACTTTACTTTCTTTGCTGGCGCTACCAGGACATTTGTTGTTATCATGTACGTTAGATAATTTCATCTTATAGTTAGTGTCTAACTTTTACACAGTCCTAGTTAAGGGAATTATTGCTAACATAATCTTAAAAACCTTTTGGGGGCGTTTCAGGTTCCATTGTGTTGGTTTAAAACAGGGGTGTCAAACCATATCATCACCATGGTTACTGATTAAGGTCCAGTTATTGTGTCCTTTGTCAACAAGCTGTGTTGTCATATTTCCCGCTAGTTCCTGGACTCAGTTGTTAAAAAAAGAATCAGTTAAATGCATCTCAAATTTCACAAAATTTGTGACTTTAATAAAAAACAATTGAGACTTTTGTACTGAAATCACATTTTTTTCAGTAAAATCACAAACTTAGAAAAAAAACTTTTGAAAATTTTTCTGGTAAAATTTCAAATTTTGAAAATTCTAGACGTTTTTTTTCCAATATCCAAGACTCTTTATTGTACAGTCACAAATTTTACTTTTTTTTTTTTTTTACTTTTTAACTCAAAATTACTTTCTTTGGTTTGGAAAATATAACTTTTTTTTCACCATTTTGATATAAAATTACAAGTTATAAAATTGCAAATTTTTCTATAACTTCACCTTTTGTCCTAAAATCACACACTTTTGTTATAAAAATGTGAGATTGTAAGTTTTTGAAATCATCATGAAACTTGCAACTTTTCATTGTAAAATCTTTAGAAAATGTTTGCTAAATCATGACTTAACAACATCAACCAGCTGCTCTCCATCTCAGTTATTTCTCTTTTTGCGTCAGTACCTAATCAAACAGGCACTTGCATTTCAATTTCCTCAGAAATGTTCAAGTTATATGCATATGATTGTCTTTGCATGCTCTCACCGACCTGATATAATGACGTGATGGGCCCGGATTTGGCCCGTTAGCCTTGGGTTTGACATCCCTGTTTTAAACCAACACAATGGAACTTGAAAGCCTCCGCCCTTGGTGAATCCAAGGAAGTAGCCCTTGTGCTTCCCTGTTTACTAGAAGCAGGCCTCTGATTGGTGCAGAGCAATCATGTGATGGCTGTAAGTAAAATGTTGTTATGCTGAAAAGGAGCTAGTGCCAAATTACAGCAGTGATCACAGGACTTGTACAGGGTTATCGCTCTGAAGTTTCATAGTTTAGCTAAACATGATTGGCCTTTTTTTTAAACCAAAGTTTGTGTGGTCCCCAGACTGTGGAGCGAGATGAAACGATAACAGGGTTCACCTTACGGCCTAGTAGCACGGACAGACTGGGATCTGAAGAAAAGGAGTGGCCACTGATGTCACTCTCTTGTGCCTCTTGGGAAGTCAAATTTAAAGTAATTTCCTCTTTGTTTTCTTTTTAGTTGTGTCACAAAATAAGCACGATGAAGAAGAAAATTAAAAATTAGCTTGAATGATTTATTATTAATTTATTTATGAGGTAAATAATGCAGTCATTATCTTGAAATGAAAAAGGCTTTCAGTTAATGCTTTTTAATTTTCATATTTGACATTTCAAATTGAATTTTGGTACATATTTGTTGGGACATATTTTCAAAATTAAATCTTAATCATCTTTTTCTTTATCATATTAATTAAGTTACAAAATGAGCAGTCTTGAATAAGAAAGTGAAAATGCAGTTTGGATTAATTATTAATAAATTTATTTATGGGTCAAAAAAATGCAGCTATATAAAGCATTTCTGTTAATGCTTTTTTCATTTTAATTACGGTACAGATGTGCCTCCATACCGGAGAGTGTGTTGCAGAGCATAATTTTATACGGTGTTGCTTTTACACATTCACACGACTAGAATGACAACTGTCGGAGAAAACTACTTCGTCCAGACGCCTGTAGGAGGTGCTAAAAATCTCAAAATTGGGAAGTTGCTCTGGGTTGCTTTAAAACACTTTTCTGACTCTTGATTTGAAATCAAGCTGGTCGTTCTGACCACCTCTAATTACGTCAAGCCGCTGCCATGTGATCATCCTATTAGATTCTGGCGTCAATAAGCCGCTGAACTGTTGAAGAGGAAGCCTTTGAGTGTTTATTTAAATGTTGTTGCTCACCGCGTGCTGCCGTGCCTAACTGCGCTGTGATTGGCCGAGAGTCGAGGAAGGCGTGTCGGGGTTGCGTCATGTCAAAGAGGGGGATGAAAGCTTTCTGGGAGAGAGGAGGAGAGAGATTATGTAGAAGGCAGGCGCAGTAGGACTGCTATATCCGCCAGACAGAGACGGACGGGGCCAGCTGCTAGCTACGTTAGCCACAGTAGACAGATAGCGACTAGCTTCAGAGTCCTGCACGAGCACACTTGCTACAGGAGGAGCTGACAGAGAGACCGTGTGAGTGTCGACGCTGTGAGCGCCCTCTCGGTCGTCCTGAAGTGACTCCTCGAGTTTTGCGTGTACCTGTGTGTGTGTGTGTTTATAAGCCCACCTATCTCCCTCTTCCTCCTCCAGCCACAAGAGTGTGTTTTGGGGTAATCAAGCCAGGAAGCAACTATAAACACTCTCTGATTGTCGACTGTTAACACTCGGTGTCCGGTTACTTGTCGGCGGATTCACATCATTTACTGATACCGACAGACCACCAGCATGTGAGTACCAACGTGTATGTGTGTGTGAGCCCTGCAGTTTCTTAAAGATGAAGCGTTCATCCAAAGAAACTGAAAGCCTCAATGAATAAGTTGACATGCTGCCAACTGTTGTAACTGCACAGTTGTTACTCAAGGACATCTGAAACTTGTGTGTCCGTGCACCAAAGAAAACCTCTTTAAAGCCCATTATTTACTTTTTTTTTTATTTCAAATTTCTTCTTAATGAATGTTAGTTTTAGTTCATTTCCAATTGGAAAACTCATGCTGCAATGAAAGATATTGCAGAATTGGTGTTTTTTTTTAAGTTTTGTATTAGTTATTAATGTATAATAGTAGGTGCACAAAGTGATTGCGCATTGCTATAAGAATGGAGTGTGTAAAGAGAACTGGACAAACCCCTCTGTGGTGTCACCCTTAGGTCTCTGAAGCCCAGTTGTGTGAGCTCTGGTAGTCATCATCTTGCTGGTCAGATGGGCAAATGGGGGAAACAAGCACACAAGTTGTCCATGGCTATGATGCTCACTATGTTCACTTTATATTAATTTTCATCAAATCCGTCCATCCATCTTTGTTTTGGATGTCACCACCAAAACAGCCTTTTGACACCACAGACTGTTACAAAAAAAAAAAAAAAACTAAAAAAAAAAAACCCCAAAAGAATGATTCAATATATTTAGAAATTTGTGGTTTAATATAATTTTAGCTGGTGACGTATATGAGGATTCACCCCCTGTACGATGGTCATGGTTGTGAAACTGTTTCTCTGTACCAGGCTGCAAGAACACTGAACATTTACTTCTCCTGAAAAGTTGGATGTTTTAGTATAGGGGTGAGTTTAAATTAAGGTAATGCACTTTTGGAGTCAACCTCTTGCAGTCATTGAGGAATTGCACCTCTGCATTGGGTTCAATGCAGTATTAGTATTAGAATGGAAATACTGTGGGAAAAGGATTAACTTCAGCATTTAAACAAAGAATTTAAATGTATGTTCCCCACATAAGCCTGCATAAGATACTTATTTTCTCATAAGCCACATATAAATGGAAACTTTGTATGGATATTTTAGGCTGTACTCTGCAGTGAAACAGAGGTACCTGCTGAGCAGCTGTCCCATGATAAGACACAGGGAGCCCTGGCGCTTCACAGCTTCCAAGAATAATTGATTTAAATTGTAAAAGCCATTGGTTTTTCTCTTTGCAAGAAGCATACACCAAAATCTGCATATAAGGCATTTTTTCATGCATCCATGCATGAACTTCTACTTATCTGAGTTCAGGTCACAGGGGCAGCAGCTTAAACAAAGAAGCCCAGACCTCCGTCTCCCCAGCGACCTCTTTTAGTTTTTCTGAGGAATACTGAGCCAGTTGAGAGACGTAACCTCTCCAGGTGGTAATGGGTCTCTCCCATGGGCTTCTACTGGTCGGATGTGCCTGAAGCACCACCTAGGAGGCGTTCAGGGGATTCTAAACTGATGACCAAACCACCTCACCTGGCTCCTCTTGGTCAGCACCTCTATTTGGAGTTTCTTACCCCATCTCTGAAAGAGAGGCCAGGAACTTTGCAGGGGGAAACACTTTTCAACTTTTTTTTTGTTACATAAATAAGCTGAGTTGTTAAATCTGCAAAAATGTAGAGAAGAAATGGAGAGAAGTTTTGAGCTTCTTAGAAAGGAAAAAAAAGAAATTGCATTAAATTGTAGCAGTGTAGAACTTGAGCTGACAGGACTGAAGTGTCTCTGCCAAGTGATAAATGGATAATGATAAAAATGGGTTCTGCTCAAGAGAAAATGTTAAGTTAATGAATAAAAAGAGCCAATAATGAATATAGTGCACAAGAGGTTTAAAGAAAAGGGACAAAACTTCAAATTGGTTGGTTGAGAGCTCTGAGGAGATAGAGAGGTTAGCAAGGGTGCCACTTAAGGTGAGTTATTCCTTCTACACCTGTCTCTGTCTGCCTCGCTCCAGTCACTAGCAGAGGCACATTCAGCTCACTAGATGGCTGTGAGTTATCACTTTACATATAAATGAAATCAAAGTGAAAGCACAGCTGTGATTGAACGACACTGCAGTTGAAAAAAAAAATATGTGGCTGTTGGTCAAATATTTAGGATCAACATTCTGCCAGACAGGATATGATGTCCCCTCATGCCCAGGCACAAGGCATACTGATTACAGTTCTCTTGGCTGATTCTGACCTGGCCTTGCTGTTCTGATGAGGTCAAATTCTGGTTTTATTTGTAGGAATAAAATGCTTTCAAATATTTTTTTCATAGTTTTTTTTAATATATATAAGTCTAATTGACAATTTCGCTTTACTTTTACATTTTCCTCAAAGTCACAGCAGGGTATACTGACTTTTCTGTCCATGACTGGATATTCTTCAAATTGTTTGCAGTTGTTGGTGTTTGTTCAAAATTCATCTGAAGAGGAACCGAAGTACGACCCCCTTTGCTGCTCCAGATTACAGACACCTTTTTCTAACAGAAACCCTGAACTTAAAGTGCCAGCACAATTGGCACAATTTTTTTTTCTTTTTTGATTGCTTGAATTCTTGGAGGCTTGCATATTCAGAGTTAAAGGCCTCAGTTCTCCCTATACTGTATTATATTTGTTTGAAACACACACACACACACACACACACACACACACACACAAGCTGTTTGCCAGCACATCACAGTTTACTCACCCATTTGTTATTCAGACTCACTAGCTTCTAGTGTTTAAACCTTATCGATTTCAACTTTAGTCTTTCTGCAAATCCAGCACTGTGGCAGGGGCCTGTTCATAAATCAGTCCTCTGTAAAATCTTACAAAAAACAAAACAAAACAAATACATTTGCTTTGTTTTTTGCCTGAAAAAACAAACTGCATCCATTGAGCAATGTTTGCATGACTTTCCCTCTCAACCATGGGATGAAACCAATCCATTTTTTTTGTTTTGGGAAATGTCTGGGGAAACAGAAGCCTTAGGAAGAAAGAAAAGCAACAGAGCTGATAAAACACTAAAACAAAGGATTCTCAGCACCCTGACGGTAAAGTATTTTGTACACAGGAATACTACATATGTTCACTGAAGTTTTTTTGAACCTCTGGTCACCTCTAAGATATTAAATCATCATCGTAACACTGTAGTGGAGTCAGAAAACAGGGAATAGCATAATCTGGCTACTTAATAATGTTGAAGGAATATCTCCTTCTCTGCATTATGAGTGTTGGGTTAAAATATCAAAACTCTATACTCTGGTTTCCCTTATTGGTTCACATCCAAAAGTTTGTGTCTAGTCATCATATTAACAATCCCGAAGGCCTTTAGTACCTTTGGTACCTTTAGTACCTTAGATTTCAATGTCCAATGTACGCGAGCAATTTTGCGTGCAGTCGCATCGCTCCCTCTATTTTCTTGCGTGCAGGCGTCTACTTTACAGCCGCATCTGGGGCCTATTTACACCTCGCAATTTCGTTGCGAAGCATAAATATAAACAATACCTTTCACAAGATAATCTCAGCAAACGACAGTAGCTCTGCTCTCAGCCTTCTCCACCTCCTCCATGCAAGCTTATTTCTTCCACCCGCCGTCTCGACCAAGCGGCAACCATCCCTCGTCCAGGCTGAAGCCCATCAAGGGAATATGTTTTGTTGCAGTTCCTCGACTGACCACTAGACGGTGGTTCCAAAACGGAAAACAAGTCACCATTTGACTACCATGTTAAAATGACGAACGAGACAAAAATTGGGTTTATTCTCTATAGTCAGATTTTATATCCCTGACAAGTATATGGGAGAGTGATTTGTTTATTTTTTTGTTAAGCTGACCAGTCAGATGCCTCGATTCATTTGAAGTTCTTGAATGAGAGAGAGCAGTCGGCTTCCACAGCTTTCTCCCTCCTCTTTGCAACAGGGTGCTGTGCAGTTTGAGCAAAACTGGGCTTCAAAGGCTCTCTGCACAAATCTAGGGGTCACGTCCATTTATATTTGTCTATGGTCCCGACAGGCAGGGAGCTTATTCATATTTAGGGTAACGGGGATCTGCTGGAGCTCTGGGCAAAGGCAGGTGTGCACCCTGCATTGGTTACTAGTTCATTGCAGGGTTTAAAAATATTTATTATCATTATTAAAATGCCATGTATCTCTAGTAAATAACATTTTAAATAAACACTGTATTTAAAAAAACAAAAACAAAAACGTATTAGTCATAAAATTGTATATAAGTTTGATAAATACAGAGATATCTTTGTTCATTTGGAAAATACAGAGATTAATTTCAGACCTTAGCAGTTTGATATCAATTGACAGATCTGTAAATGTTCCTTTATATATTTTCTTATTCAGGTAGAAGTGTTCAATACAAGTCTCTTTTTATATAAATGGTGACCAAATGGTGGTTATTGTTAACAGTGACTTGATCCTGTTCTTCCCTTTTCAGGTTCAGTACAGAACAGATGTTATATTCATACTGTAAAACACTGGTATCGTTTCTTGAAAAGCTAAAAGCAGGAACATTAAGTATGAGCTAGTTTCTGTTAAACTGCTGTGAGTCAGGAAAACAGGAAAAAAGTTAAGAAGCATTTGCAAATGTGGAGTTTTGTAGGGAATCTTGTGCTTTCAGGGTATTATATGTCCCAGATGGAGAGCATGTAGCAGCGGGAGGATGGAGCATCTTGTTGTCACAGCTGGTAAAATTGTTGATGCTGAGTCACACTGAAAGTCAAGACTAATATTTTTCAGAGTAGCTCAAATCTTACTTTGTTTTAAACTCGTATAACAAGTTACTTCGTTGGCTCAGTAGAGCTATTTTTTATTTTTTTATCAGTAAGGTTTCCCGCTCTGCTTGTTCGTTTAAACCTGTGAAGCTCAATAACAGAACCTGGATGAGACCAAACTGACAGTTTGTTAGTTTAATCATGTGGTTGTTTTGCAGTGACATGATTTCAGATCGTATTAAACCTCATCCTTCCTGGAGCTTTACTGCTTTGACACAGCTCATCCTAAATGATAATGCTTGTTGTTGCATGTTCTCCGTTACTCAGTCTATCGTTGCAGGGTCCTGTGGAGTTTTGACTAAAGATGCTTTAATATTTGGAGAATGTGGACTCACATCGGTTTGCTCTGTGAAGAGCCCTGACTCGTTTTGTCCCAGTTTGCACATAGACAGATTCATCACTTGTGCCTTTGTGGTCAGAGGCAGGTAGGACAGACTGAGTTGGAGGAACTGGATGAAGAGAGGAAGAAAGGGAATATTAGATGAGTTTGCATCCATCATCTCCATGTCTGATAAAAATAACTCCTCCAGGAATCCTTTAGATTGATACAACAGTACTTTGCTCCGGTTAAAGCTGCGCATGGCAAATCATTTCCTTACTAATGATTGGTCAAGAGCCACACATGGGAACTTTCTGTGATTTGTTTTTATTTTTGAGCTGTGTGGCTCTAGCTCGGTGAGTGCTAAGACCAACCATCACCATTCAGTCCTCTCTAAGCTAATGTGGCTGGTGTCATGTCGGGACAGAGGACCCATCCTCGTTATTCTCTTTGGAAATTCCTATAGGTTCAATTGGAGGACCTTCAGAACTGCATAAGCGTGTGATTGCCCACAGTATGTGGGCTTTGAAGCATTCTCTGTGTATTGGGAACATCATTGGTAAGAGCGCCTCACCTTCTGCACACGGAGTGCGTCTCCTGTTTGTTTTGCCTCTGTAACTACCTCCCAAGGTGAAACAGAAGTGCAACAAGAATACCTTGCTGTTCCACCTCAGGGTCATTCACACACAAACTGAGACAGAGTATTGGTGCAACAGTAACACCGTCTGAGTGAAGCTTCTGCACTTTCCACCTCTGCCCTCGCCATTTTTCAACAGGCTGTCCAGTGACAAATAGGCAATACATTTCATAATCTTATCTTCCAAATAATTAAAAAAACAAAACAGACTTGCTGTTGAAGCCATTGTAGTCTCTTTAGTTGTAGTGAAGAACTTCACTAAGATTTTGCAGATGAACAGTTTGACTCATGAACTGCAGTTTGAGTGGTCTGGTTATGTCGGAGCTGGACATGAAAGGGTTGCTGCAAATGATTAACGCTGCAGTCTTACTGACATAAAATCTTGATAGCTGTCAGATTTCTTAGCGAGGGACAAGGGTAGTATGTTTAGTGTAAAAACTGGAACTCTCTTGCAGCTTAGTTGTCTTCAGAAGGTGTGTCTGAGGAATTTTGTGAATGACTGCAGGGGCCTGTCTGTTAGCCGGACTGTTAGCCGGCATGTGCAGCACAACGCTTTCTGTCAGTCCTCCATGTGGTTGCTGTAATAGATAACGACTACTCAACAGTGTTACTTGCAGGTGTACGGCCCAGCAGCAGACCATTAATGCACCCAGAGGATGGGTGCTTGTGTCTTTATGGATAAGTTGACGGTCCCGTGCGCCATCATTGATGAGGAGCGATATCTAACCTTTGAAGATGAAATCACATCCAGTGCATCAATACCTGCTCAGAATAATAACTGTGGACGATTAGACTCTGGTGTGTTGTTGCACAATGCTGGCAGACAGCCAGGAAATGTAATTGTCCCACAGATATCCAAGTAGGGAAAAGTTGAAGCTTGGAAGCTCATTATGTGCATTTGTGTGTCACAACACAGATTTCTGAGAACTTTGGTCTTTATGAGGTTAATGTGTGAGCCAAAAGTTCTTTAAAGCTGTCCAGGTTGCAAAGGTTGCTCCATGTAACCTTTAACCTCAGAGACCTTTGACCTGATACATGCATGTCAAGTAGCTGGTGTGATGTACCGTCAGATACACCCTGAAGGTTATTAAGGAAGTCTGACTGGAAGGAGTTGTGTGGTTCTGCTCTTTGGTGTTTGAGTTTATGAGACTCAGAAGGGAGAGAAGGTTACTGAGTATATTTGGCAGAAAAGACATCCTCATTTTCATCTATAACTTAATTCAGTACTGATGTTGTACTAAAGGATTGTTGAAGTGTATGATGACGTTTTAACAGTGATATTCACAGCAACAATAAAAATAAAAAACTGTCTCGTAATTGCTCTTAACTTACTCAGCTGACTCCATAAATCCTCTTTCTCTTCGCTTTATCCTTCAAGCGATTCTCTTACAGGGTAATTACTGCTTCATATCAAGACGTTTGCAACAACGAGGAGCCTGCAGCCAGTTTAGAATATCCTGGACCGAAATGAATAGTTTCAGCCAGATTCTTTCACTCAGGCCCTGCTTGTATTTGTTGCCAGGGAAGAACGTGGAGCTTTGTTTCTCACAGCAAATTAAAGCAACATGACTGAAATCTGGGAAAAGAAAAAGAAGGAAAAAAAGTTCTTGAAACATCAGCGGGACAAAGTCAAACGTGCTCCTCTGCTATGAAGTGAAAGCTGCTCACATCTAAGACAAGAATAACCTCACTGTCCTATGCTTTTTTTGTGGACTTACCAAAAGGCAAAAGGTCACATTCCTGTGCCCTAGTGGCTACCTAAATGATCTAATAAAAAAGACCAGTGGTATTTATGCCAAAGGGCTGCAGCTTTGTGCCTGTTTTCTTGTATAATTGGACTAAATGTTATTTTATATGCAGACAAAGATTCTTTAGGGAAAGTTAAAACAGCACTCAGTTGTTAAATAAAAGAAGTACATCATAATTAGATAAAACATTTTAATCCTAATGCCTGCCAAGCCTGTCGTAGAGTATGTCACCCTCTAACACAAGAGAAGCTATAAACATTTTAAGTCCTCTCAGAGGATTAGGGCATCTTGTGAATGTGGATAGTCCTGCTTTGTCGCGCGCTAATGTCTAGAAGTGTCTACACTCTAGGTTTTTTTAGTGTAATAAATGCAACGTGGTTCCCGGGACCACGATTGCAGAGATCCTTGACCCAGTTAATGGTCATAGACAGGACTTCCATAGGACCTGGGTCTCGCTCTGTTTTTTCCCTTTGATTCTGCAGAGCCAGTAAGCACAGTTGCATGCGGTGCATCTGCAGGCCTTTCACTTACTAGGAAAAAAAATGATAAAGTTTGTGTGTAGGTTATTATTAGTTAGGTTTATTGCATTTTTTCCCCCACTGTTTTTGTGTGTTGAAATCGACTGTTTCAGTGCAGGTACAGAGTTACTGAGACAATAGTTAATATTTGACTTCAGTCAGACTGTTTGTCAGCGCTGAAATACTGACAGTCATAGAACCGTAAGACGATCAGTGCAAACTCTCGTTTCTGCTTAGCGTCGCAGGGTAAAGCCACAGCTGCCAGGAGTGTTTCAGATGCTAAGGCTGATCTGTCGATAGCAGTATTTAATACCTCTGTCAGCTGTTTATCCTCACGTCCTGAACGTAATTATGACATTTCGCTGTCACGCATGATAATGTGGATCTGACTCTGCCTTGAATCCACATCACATCTTGTATTTTTAATCACTAAATATCTGATGTAGCTCTGATAGACACACATATACTGCACACGCCAATTTTGATGCCTTGCATCTCGTTTTCAACTGGATGGGAACAAATTATTCAGGTTTTCTTGGATCTAAGAAAAGACTGAGATGAAGCCAGCCTCTCTGATTCATGCAGAGATTACAGTGGAGCCCAACAAAAACCTTTATCATGCAGATTGCACACTATTGTGTTGCTGATTAATGATAAGCCAGTAATGTTGATGTAATAATGTACAAATCAGGCCATTTATGACATGCTTTATTATTGTTTTGCATTCATGGGTGGCATAAAACCTTCCTGATGGTATTTGCTGAAACAAAACATGTAAACATTATTAAAAAAAAATGATCAGATTTTCTAAACTCATTGAAAGATACATTGCTTAAATAGTTTAACCATACAAACCCAAATTTACCATATTTAATACAACTGTTTCTCAGATGTCTGAACCACCCACATAAATTAAACAGAACAGTTATATAAAGTTGATAAATAAAATGCATGTGGTCAATAAATATCCATAAATGTTCTAGATGTATCAGATATGACAAAAAATTGGTTGATTTATTAAAAGATTATTTGTATTTTGTTTAAATGTAAATTAGATGATTAAAAAATAATGCATTTATATGTCTTTTTCTTTTAGGCTTCTCAGGGCTGTATAAGATTACTTCCTACTTCAATCTTTTAAAGTTCCAAACCACCACAAAAGCAGAAGGAGACGTTTGGCGTTCTCAGTACTTGGTAAAATGCCCTTTGGCAAGTGTAGACTCTTATCGTAGTGGGTGAGAGGTGTTTAAAACTTTTTTTTCTGTCTTTGTGTGTCTGTTTTCATATATTTAGCCCTGAAGCTTGATACAGCTGTCAATATTCATTCCTAACATGAGTTGCAGCTGAAGCCTTGCTGTCAATGCATTTACAAAGTAATCCAAGCTCTTTCTCTTTATAAAGTGAATTTTCATGTCTTAGATTAGATGCAAACAGGCGCTTAGAAGTTGTTCTTCCTAAAGTTAGGCCAAGTCAGCGCCTGCAAGCAGTCAGTTGGTAACCAGGCAATTTGACACAAGGGCCAGCGTCACATTTTTTTGTTTCATTACAGGGTCAAGAACTTGGCAGTGCAGCAGTTATACCTGTCTGACAGTTGGCTTAGTGCGCTCAGTTGTTGGCTGATGTCGATTGTGGTATAAAAACAAAACGAAACACAAGGCAGCGTTTCCTCCAGGATCTTTTTTCAGCAGTGGTGGCGGTAAATGACACGTGACTTCGGAATTTACTTTTACAACCTATTTATTGAATGGCCAGTTGAAAAGACAATAAGACAATAAAATGGAATAAATACTGGCATAAATAATCTTGGCACCAGGCCCAATTAACTTAAGCTACCGATATGTTATGTAACGTTGGCTGGCCATTAATATTTTGCTAACCCTTTTACACCCATAATAATAACAGTCCACCTGGTCCTTATTCTCTTTTTTGATCAAATTACACTTTTGAAATCTCTCAAGAAATTGACAATTTTGTATGTTTTAGATTCTTTAGACCATGTGAAATAACAAAAAGAAAGAAAAAAAGAAACTGAATTTTCAGCAAGTTTTGCCTCTATAAACGCTGTAGATGAGCAGATCCAAAGCTTTTGAGGTGACAAAAATTAAATTTCAACTATAATACAACAACGCAAGCACTGTTGTTCCACTTATACTGCTTCGATACAAGTCCAGAAAACAGGTGTTTTTCTCAGGAAGGATATGTCACGGATATTTCATTTCACTCTGAAAATACTATATAGCAAGAAGACATGTAAAGACCGTGAAAGCACCCCTTAAAACTTCTAAACATTCACGATTTGCTCTGTCCTCTCATTCTCTGTCTCATTTCTTTAATGTACCGTACATCAGCGCAAAGCTACGTTTCTTGGCTTTCAGAATCCGTTGGAATTACGTAAGTAGCGAAAACGGTTTAAGAGTTACGGTAATTTGAAAACTGCATGCATTCCTGACGTAGGCGTCAAGCTCAGGCTGTTAAATCTACGTCGCTGCCCTTTTTTCCAAGAGGACCTGGTGCCTGACGTGATGTCACTTTCAAGGCCTCACTCTCATGAGTAATTAAGGTGGTATTAACACCCCACCCCCTCCTTCAACCCCCAAAAGAGTAGATACTGAGCAAGACAGTTATCTGTAGTTTACCATAGTACTTACGAGTACCTGACTCAGTGCAGGAATCTGCTGTGAAGGTGGAGACATACAGCGGTGGTGTATTTGCGACAGTTAAGAAAAAACAAAAAAAACCAGAAATTTAAAGGAGGGGCGGCCCACTGCTCCTATGAATGTAGAAGAAACACTGCAAGATAAAATAGGTTGACTTTTACTGCTACTGTACTTTCATAAACTTGTTTCTTAATGACATCATCTATACCTCTATGCACTGTTGAAAACTACACATAAAAATAAGGTGTAAGATACAGCTGGGTGATATTGAATCATCATAACCCATTTTTGATTGTGCTCAATTTGTATTTTCTTTCCCTCAAAAGAAAAAAAATCTTCAACTAAAGACTTAAGACAACTGATGAGGAAAAAAGTTCTTTGTCATTCGCTTTCTGCTTCGTGTTTCGTGTGGTGGATCTTTCCTTGTGTTGTATACACCCTGGCTTCAATTGTACATGTACTATATGTAATTAAAAAAATCTTCGTCTTGTTACCAATTTCCACTAATTTTATTTATTTCTTCTGTGAGTTGTTTCAAGTTGCTGCCTTTGGTGGTTGAAAATAAATTCGCGTTTGATGTTTGCAAGCGAAAAATAATGTGTGTGTGTTTATTTGCATAGCGGGCTGGAACATCAGATCTCAGGATGCATTTTAATTCGAGGTCTGAACAGCCGTAGTAAAAGTTAACCAAGGGCCCAAATAGTTTAAGATGTTCAAACATCTAAACCATCCAATTTTGAATTAAATGAATATAATACACAAGGTGTTCTTAAAATATTGAAAAGAATCGTTTATCTCTTTAAGTTCATGTTCTTCACCTTTTGGTTGATGTGTGTGTGTATATATGTATATCTATATCTATATATGTATATTTTTTAATTTACCTTAGCATTGATTTCCTTCAAAAATAGTACCCATTAGTCATTGGAGGTGGAAATCCCCTCAATGCTCATTTCTGAAGAGCTCTTCACAGGTCTCACTGTCTCAGATTTAAATATCTTGCTGTGACTTCACACGTGGCAACTTTTTCATCACAGTAAAGCTTGTTTAGTTGTGAAAGGTTTATAGTCATTACACGGTTTTATTTTAACTCATTTCTTCCAAAGGTGTATCAGAAGGTGTTCGTTGGCAGTACCTTTGCAATAAGTCAGCAGCTAAAGTAAGGGCCTGTGGGCTCATTTACACCCACGACAGGGCCTGAAAGTTGCTTAAGTTACTTTTCATGCAAAATTTGGGATCTAGAATTTCAAAAAAAAAAAAAAAACCTGACGGGAGAATGTGCGCAACTCTACGGCAAGTTTGTAGCTTGCACATGCACATTTTGGAGACGGTGCAAAACGGCGACACAGACGATGAGGTGGTGGATTGAAGTCACACTCATGTCAGACGTTTATCTTCAGTTCATATCAGACTTGTTCTTCTGCACGATCATAAACAGTCAAACCTGCAGTATCATCTGTGTTTCTGTAGCGATCCATTCCATAAAAACTCAGCAAAGATATTTTCAAATATCATACTTCCATAATCAAATTATATTCTGTAGTGGTGGATAGCACTGATTGATGCATTAATTGCAAAAATGTGTCGGTCTAATTTCTGAGTAAATATACAGTTCAATGAACTTGTGCGTAAACCTGCATCATGGATGCGCCAAAACTCCTGGAGGATTAATGGATCAGGATTGGGAGATATTTAGGGACCTCCAGACCTTAGATTTCCTGATCCCTGATGATGACTGATTAATATACAGTGGGGCAAAAAAATATTTAGTCAGCCACCAACTGTGCAAGTTCTCCCACTTCAAAAGATGAGATGTGTAATTTTCATCATAGGTACACCTCAACTATGAGACAAAATGAGAAAATAAAAATCTAGAAAAATCACATGTCGACGTTCATGTCGAACTTTTAAAGAATTTATTTGCAAATCATGGTGTAAAATAAGTATTTGGTTAATAACAAAAGTTCATCTCAATACTTTGTCATATAACCTTTGTTGGTAATGACAGAGGTCAAACATTTTCTGTAACTCTTCACAAGGTTTTCTCACACTGTTACTGATATCTTGGCCCATTCCTCCATGCAGATCTCCTCTAGAGCAGTGATGTTTTGGGGCTGTCGCTGGGCAACACGG
>JBAMYA010026731.1:0-42123 GCA_037176975.1 Arrhamphus sclerolepis | reverse complement strand
TATATGTATAAGTCCTCTTTGTGACTTTCACAAGAACTCTGACCAGTCATAGTGTGGATAAAGAATATCTGAGGGTGTCCTGGAGTGTCTGGTAGTGGGATGTTATCAATAAATTATTTTGGTCCCTGTGGGGTATGGGGTCGGTTCTCTGTGGAAGGGCATTGCTTCCCTCAGATGCCATGGGGTCATCAGATTGCTTTCTGTGAAGTTTAAAGCCTAAATAAAAACCTTAGATCATCTGCTGTGTTGTTTGAGCTTCTCCTAAAAAAAAAATTAAAAAAAAAGTTTGGAGGATCCCACTGTTGATCTGCTGGGGGGCGTGGCTCTTGTAGGAGAAATAAATTACCATGTTGTTACCATTTTAATTTTCCTTACAGGTATTAATTAAGTATTTCTGAATTAAATTGAATGTTGAGGGTTTAATTGGTATACAAACATTGTTTTGTTTGTTTTTTTTGTGATTAGTGTGGATGTGAAAACCAAGACGCTGGTTTTCCTAAACGGCAACCATTCCATTTTCCACCATCCCATGTTTTGTTCAGTTCCTCCATGACATCCATGACAACTGTACCAGGGACAGGGCTGGGCAATTATTCAAAAAATTAACTGACACCAACATTCAGAACCATAATCGATGTAATCTTGCTCATGTCAATTATTTCTCTTCTTTGAAATATTCATTAAATGCCCATATATAGTTAAAGGAGACAGAGAATCAAAGTCTGTTTTTACCTTGTCTTTGTTGAATGATAGTCTACCCACAGTCAAAAACATATAAAAAGTCCAAGACTTTCTGAACATCTATGTTTCATTGGAATTCCTCCTTTAGAGATTGGGGAAATCTGAACAACAGATACAAATTACATAAAATGTATTTCACTCCCCCCTCCCATTCTGTCCAAACCCAAACAAACCCAGTATCAGTTGATTTCCCACCACTTTCGTCGGCCGGGTCAGGTCAATATACTGGCATGTGACTTTTCTTTTTTAATTGTATTTTTATTTTATATAAAGCTATGATGTCATGATCACAACATAGAAAATAGAGTTTGAATTCTCTGCCCGAGCCCAGCCTGATACCAAACCTGAACATGGGCCGGGTTTGGACCAAATGTGCACAAGCTTGGGTCGGGTCAGGCCGGATTTTTTGGGCCCAATCTAAGCTCTTTGCCTTGGCCATAGATGTAGGAAGTTGCTCTGTCCATTTTCTGAAGATGGCAAAGTCTCATTTGAGTGGCAGCAAAGACAGCCAATCAGCGTCAAGTGCTTGCATTTCATAATGAGGTTGCCAGTTAAGCCCAAAAGGACGACAAACGGGTGTAAAACTACACATTTAAAATCCCCCATCTAACATAGCTTTCTGAGAGAGGTTTTTAGGAAACTTCTGAGGCATTACAGCTTAAATCAAAATTTTGTTGTCTATATATCACATCACAGAAAAAGGATAAATACCCTGTTAAACCATTCTATATCACCTTTAAACTGTATGTGCTTCCATTTACTTAATTTAAAATTAAATATCTATTTGAAAAATATCCCAGTTTTAATAGTTGACTATATTTGCAGAAAAACCTTGTAAGTGATCTATGAGGGCAAAAATAAAATGATACAACAATAATCGTTCATTTACCATAATCAAGGAAACTTGTGATATATAATATCAACCAAGTCCTCACTGGGTATGTTTTTTGTTGTTGTTGTTCCACATCAGTTAAACATTTGACGTGCCTGACGGACAGATAGACACTGGCTCTGGTTGGCTGTAACAGCTTTGAGAAAAAAAATGGGCTTGAAAGGCTCTCTGCAACAAATCTATGGGTCACGTGACCTGTAGGATGAAGACTGTTTTCTCACGTTACCTGTCAGAAGTCATATCGTTATGAGTGATGGATATGTGTATATTTATGTATTTGTGTGTGTACATCTGCCATTACCTCAGACATCTTGGACCAAAGTACATGAAAAGCTCTTTGCCGAGTGTTGCGACTCCAGTGAACTCACAACCCAGAAAACTGCGGAAGACATTTGATCCAGAGTTGTCTTTCTAAAAAGGAGACAGAGGCTTGTTTAGTGACAGCGAACAGCAACTCTTAAATCAGATTTTGTAAGAGACAATCAGATTTCTGTCTTAAATCGTAACACAACAGTGTTTTTTTTTTGTTTGTTTGTTTGTTTGTTTGTTTTCATACTTACAGTTGATGTTGTCAAACTGCCTCTGAAATCTTTCACTCTCTGACCTGTCTTGACTTTGGAGCGTATTTTCTCTCCGTTTAACGTGCACCCTGGACCCTCAACCATCTTTTAGTACCTATTCAGAACCAGTCAAGGAAAAGTGAACATTTACAGACACTTTTATGAATGAAAGCTTGAAAGTTTGTTCACAGATCCTGCCCGCCACAACATTGAACGATGCGCATGTGCGGTAGAGTCTGTACGTAAGTAGAGGCGTCAACGGTCTTTATTAAAGGGACAGTAACCAGTTTATAAACCTACATTATTTACGTAAAAAGACAAGAAAATATTTTTTTTCTTCACTTTTTTATTCATACTGGAGGATTCTGCATTCCAAATGCCATTGTCATTTTTTTTTCTTTTTCTGGTTTTAATATCTGAAAAGGCTTAACAAATGTCAGTGATCTGCTCCTTGTGACAGATAATTAGACCAATCAAATGTCTTTAAGAAAAAGTAAATAAATAAAATAAAATAAAACAAAATAAAATAAATTAAATCAGTAATTCAAGTTTAGTCTGTTATGAGCTTTTTCAATTTCAAGTCTACTTTATAATTATTGTTTTGTAGAGCACAGTGACTTCAGAAATTTACTCGTGCAGCAACAACAGAATATGACCAAAAATATTCTGGCTTCATTACATTCAATTCAAAATACTTTTTTAATCCCGAAAGGGAAATTCAGTTTGCACGTGCTATAGATGTGCTATATGATTAACTGGGATGTCTTGCCTTTGATTTTGTAATAATTAATGTGTTTGTCAGACTTTTCTAACAATGTGGCCTTCTTGACTTCATATACAAGTTTGACTCTGGCATGTTATCAACGTGTCACCTATTTGCATTTATTTTAAACTTGCCTGATGGCTTGGTCTCACACACCACATGGCAAGTGATATGATACCAATAAAAGCAACTTCCTTCAGCTCTTCCATTTGCAGGGGTCATCACAGCAGATCATCGTGTACCACATACTGATTTGGCATAGGTTTTCCATCGGACGCCCTCCTGGACAAAACCCTGTCCATTTATCTGGGCTTGGGACCAGCACTATTAGAGGCTGGGGCAATGGGGGTAATGTGGGGTTCAGTGTTCTGCCAGGGACACTTTGGCACATTATGGGAGATGGGGATTGAGCTGGCGCCTTCCTGGTTGGAAGGCAAGCAGCATTAACCAACTGGCACAACTCATTAAATCCAGTATCTCAGTGTTCTCACATTCCAAACATGAAAACTACCCACTGGCTGTTAGCAGCAAAAACCAAACCATAAGAAAACAGAAAAGCAAACACTACTCTCTGCAGAGTACTGTTTAGACACATGACTTATTACCTTCACTTTTCACTTGAGGGTGCCATTGTACCATGTTTGGATCTGGAACCATCCCAGTGAAAAGGAAATGCAATATGCTGTAATTTATTTAGATACACAACCAGCCAGCCAGCCAGCCAGCCAGACAGACAAATAGATAAATAGGTGGGTGGGTAGTTGTATCATAAAAGGAAGTGAAATTATTAAGTAGTTTTAATGCATTGTGCTGTCATTTCTGAGTCAAACAGCTTAACTTCAATCCTGCCTTGTGCAGGTAAAGTATTCCATTTGGCTACATGATATTCAAAAGAATTACAATTTGATATCTTGTCAAGATATTTTCTGCATGGATTTGTGGCATAATTTCAGCAACTTGTTTACTCTGCAGTTTTAGTATCCGGAAACCCTTCTGTGGGTCCAGATAAAAATAGATAGACTCCATGTTCTGGAGCCAAGTGTTTAGCCATGCTCCTCATTCAAAGAAAGGAAGCACTCAGCAATAATGCACATTAAAATCTGAAGCTTCTCTCTCACTTCGAGTCTGAGCAAAGTGGACGGCTCGAAGATGGAATTAACATCAGTCAGTCCAGCCAGAATGGAGTACCTCTCTCTTTCTTACATCAGCACCTAAAAGAAGCATGTAAAGCACCAATATTTTTGTTTAAGCTTTCCTTTTTTGTACACCTAAATGTGTGTCTGACAAATGTTCAAGTTGGGAGGTTAATCTGCTTCTGCTGTTAGACCCTGGCCATGGCCTCTGCACTGAATACACATCAGTGAAGTCAAACTGCAGGCTTGAACATACTGACAGAGGTACCATTGAATGAAACATGTGGGACTGAACTAAGCAAGACACTTGGCCTTGCTTGTAAAAGCCTTTTTTCTGTAAAACTTTAAGCTGTCCACTGAAACCTTTTACTTTTCTGCCTCTAAAGAAACTAAAACAACTTAGTAAAAGACATTTTAGAGGTTAAATTTTGAGCTTTTTTTTCTTTTGAAAAATACTGATCTTGCCATTGTGCTCATTAATAACTCGCCATGTATTGAAGAAATTGATGCAACACATGCATTGCATCTGCTATGAATGGCGCAAATGTGAAACTAGAAGACGTAAAATATCTGCCTGGATGTAAAAAAACAAAACAAAACAAAACAAAAAAAAACTTCTTTTACCTAGGAAATATTATTCCACAAAAAAAAAAAAAAAAATCAATCAATCAACTTTATTTCTAGAGCACTTATCACAGATAGAAATCACAAAGTGCTTTTCAATAAAATACGGAGCAAGATAAAAAAGAAATTTAAAACAAACAGGGATTAAACACACACACACACACACACAAAAACAAAAATAAAGGAAATAAAAACAAAAGGAAAAAGAAATAAAAACAAAAATAGATTAAAAAGGTTGTTCAGCCAACTAAAAGAAGAAGAAGAAAAAAGAAAAAAGTGCCTTCCTTGTTTCAAAATCAAAATCTGATTATTTATTTTTCCAAGAAAACAAAAACAAATCTTAACTTTTCAGCTCCACTACAAGGTGAATTAGCTGACTTGATTAACTTTGATGGACTTCACAGAGGTGCAGCAGTTGGCATTGTTGCCTCAGAGATATTAGAAGGTCCTTGGTTCAGATCACAGCTGGAACCTCTCTGTGTTGGCATGTTCTCTCTGTTTCTGTCTGGGTACTCGAGCTTCCTCTCACAATCCAAAACCATGCATGACAAATATGCATGGCTGTTTGCTTCTGTGCAGCCCTGTGGTTCAGCTCAGGTGTGATAAATTATAAATGCATCCATGTCAAGCTTACACAGGAAACCCACATATTTAATTAATGCATGAAATAAATTATCGTAAGACTTCGTAAAACTTCTCTCTCTCTCTTTTTTCCCTTATAGTCTCCTCCTAATTGTGTTAGAATTGCAGTTGGTGTTTTTGTATGGGGTTTATGCATGTGTATGCACATGCACACAAATTCAGTGCAAATGTTTTTGCTTGTTTGCTTGCTTGCATACACACTGGCAGTTCTGAGCATAGATAGTTCGTTGTCTGTATGAACGCTGGATGAGCGCTAAAGTGAAATAATACTTTGTTCATTTAATAAGAATCAAGAGCC
This sequence comes from Arrhamphus sclerolepis, assembly GCA_037176975.1. Classification (NCBI taxonomy): domain Eukaryota; kingdom Metazoa; phylum Chordata; class Actinopteri; order Beloniformes; family Hemiramphidae; genus Arrhamphus; species Arrhamphus sclerolepis. The sequence continues at coordinate 36,470 of JBAMYA010026731.1, read as the reverse complement.
AATTCAATTTTTGTGAAATGAAGCATGAAACAACGACCAACATATTTACTTGCAGCATAAAATTAATTAGTTTAACTCTGAACAGAAAATATGCATCTTTTTCTATTCTCTTAAAAGTCATTTAGCTGAAAGAGAAGCACATGTGTGTTTCAAAACTAACGACTATGTAACCATTTGTGAGGGCGGCACAAGAACGAGGAAAAACAGTCCGCACAGGTTTTTTTTTCTTTTCTGTGGGAAAGTTAAATTATATGAAACTGCATGTGAAGCAAAAATGACAGTTTCCTAAAAATGACTGAAGCTTAACTGCAGATGGAGATGTGTTGCTATGCAACTGGGATTTCAGCACCAGGGTCACATTTCACCGTCTGTCTCCACCAGCTTGGCAGGATCTGATGACTGCTAATAATGCTATTCTTAATGTGTCTCGTTTGCAACCCTTCAGATTTGAATATTACAAGACTAAATAATGCAGTAGTGTTATTTAATGTTTGTGTATCGTTTTCTTTTTCTCTCTCTTTTATTTAGAAATCAAACTTTTCCTTTTGCTCTTTGCTTCATATCTGGTTCCTCCTAAGGATATGCTCAGGTGACATTATGGTTATTATCACATCACCTGCTCATGCAAATCATCTGAATATATAGTGATTAATCTTTGTTGTCTAAATTTGAACATATGTGGCATAAGAGAAAGATCACTAATGCTCTGAGTGCGTTCGATCACTGGCTCATCTTCAGATTCAGTTTCAGTTTTTTTTGTTTGTTTCTTGCTTTTTTCTTTTTACTGAAAAGCTTATCCTTTTCCTGGCACGTTAAAGGAAAAACAACAACAACAACAAAAAACAACATCACCATAACTCTCCACACTCTAAGCTACGAGGTTCGAAGCTCAGATGATAATGTGTCCATGGTGCCGTCCTCTCCAGAGGATCTTTATCATTGTTCCATTTGCCATTTACTTCCATCATTGGTGAACAGCAGCATACAGTTTTCTATGTAAAGAAAAAAAAAATTTACTTACTCCACAAGTCCACCCTCAGTACACACACTTGCTGTCCCTTGGCATCTTTTGGAAGAAAGCCCCTCCTGTTTAGGGCTCCCAGCTGGAAACATCCTGACTGGCTCAGTTCCATCCCGAACAGACACCGAGCAAGTCGCTGCACTAAAAAAGTCTTCAGTTGATTAATTCATCTCAAGCTTAGTCACAGATGCTTCGTTTGTTTGCTCCTCAAACAAGCAAAAATGGGACTCATTAAATTACCGGGGGCAAGAAATAATCCTCTTAGTTTCTCACACAACTTTCTGCAAATAATTGTTGTCTCAGGTGCATGAACCTAAACTGCCATCATTTATATATGTTAAGCTTTTGCAAATCATATTAATGACCTCATAAGATGGAAAGGTTTTGCTGCAGGAGCACAGTCCACTACATCAACCGACATCCCCACACTGAACTCATGCACAGCTCCTTTCAGACGTGGAGGCATGGGAAACTGTGAGGTCAGCAGGGGATCAGTCTGTGAAGGTATGTTTTGAGTCAGCCATGGACTGACCATGAAAACAGGAAAGAAACAAGCTTGGTCTTTTAATGAGAAGTCAGTCACTGTAGCTAATGTAGTCACAGAAATACCTGTCTGCACAGGCAGACAGACACCCTAAGGTACTATCAAAAGCAGATACTAAAGCCATGTTCAGGGATGCTTTTTGACACATCAGCTATGTTGTCATCTTCAACAAAATGGCTGCAATTAAAAAAATAAATAAAAGTAAAACTGAAACCTGCTTTATATGTATTTTTCCTCTAGATGGCAGTATTTCTTTTTGATCAATGATGCTCTGCTTTGAGGGGTAAAAAAAATGGACAAAAGCACACTTCTCATAGCCAGCCTGGCATCAGTTAGTATTTATCACTGGGGAACCGGTGGAACATAAATTCATTAGTTTAAATCAAGATCGCCAGCTCTTTAAGCTTATCCAAATACAGCCACATTCAAAAGAAAACCTTAATTATCATTATTGTAATTTCGATTACCCCTATGCTGTGCAGAACCAACCTTTAAACTAATTTAATAATGGCACATTTAATTAAATGTAAATGAGAGCGCTTGCAGGAACAGACACTAAGTGCTCTCGGTGAGAAAGTCTAAGTATTTACATTTAGGATCGGCCTTTGATCAGAGTTCAAAGCTAAAGACTTGTCCCTGCAGAGGTGTCTGAAAGCTGGACTAGAGCTAGGGTCCTGCTCTGCAGCTGACCCCCAACCTGCCAAGAAACCACAAGAAAGGGGATCCTGAGAAAGCTAAATCACACCATCTCAACTGTAAGGGCAACTGTAACGTCTTAAGAGCATGCCATGTGTTAAGCATGTGAGTCAGGCAATTATACTTTATAGCAGTCTGCTTCATGACAGAATGCAGACAAAAACACATAAACCATTTTGAAAGATGAGTGCAGTGATGAATGACTAAAGGAGAGGGGGAAAACTTGTGATGACAATTGCCAATTGAACAAAAATTCTCAAAGTGCCACCCTCTGGATTTAATGGAAAATTAATTACATCTTGTAATGTGGGTAATTACCGCGCTCTCGCTTTATTACTTCAAAACAAAGCATCATCTTTTAGTAAACATTTCCTATGTGGACCCAGACTTAATGTTTGGACTTTTCAACAAGTAATGATTGCACAAAGCCTTGCATAGGTGGCATCAAGCAGGCAAGGCTGTTTCACATGTCATTAATCACCGGGCTCAGATGTCCTGATTACATAACAAACAGTTGAATTTCTTTGGAAAGTACATGTTATGTTGAACTTGCAAGTCTCCCTGAAGTCCCAGTCCATTTAAATGTCTCATGTCAGTGACAGCTACTTATGCTGCATTGTAATTTTACTAATTATATCTTAATTGCACGGTACCATAGTATCATTACAGTCGGTCAAACAACTATATTTAGTACCAGTTTGTTTTAGTATCTAGAGGACGTTCTGCTGTGGCAAAAAACAAAACAAAAACAAAACAAGAAAAACAAAAAAAAAAACAAAAAAAACACATTTGTTCTTTTTCTTTGCTCATCAGAATTGTAATTAAGTTAAATTCAGAACTTCGGCATGCACATAAATTTTAAGCTAAAAACATTAAGTATGCACGATGGCTTGCAGAAACAGCGAAAAACAAGATTTGGGATCCATTAACTAAGATTTTTTTAAAAAAAGAAGAAGAGGAAGAGGAAATTCTAGTTGCGAGGATTGTAAATGGGTTTGAGTCGTGTTTGGAACATCGGAGATTTCAGCACTCCGTCATTTTCCTCTGTTGTGACGTTTCAGATGAACCAATTCTCAAAGGAGAGACTGATGTTGTACCTGAGATTCATTTGATCGTATGTGCATATTTGATGTTTTCCATGGCTGAAAGTGATACATCATCCCTTGAATAATGAGTCAGGGAATGATGACAAGAATGTGCTTGTGCAAATTTCTGGAAATTCTGACTCAACTCCAGTTCCATGTTTGGCTGATTTGCATTTAGCCATGCTTTATTATCCAGGCTGAACTTGCCATTAGCAGTGCTGCTGTAGTTTCAGCTGTGGGACATTTTTGATTAATAATAACAAGGTGTATGATTCATAAGCAACCAACAAAGGCTTTTTAATACATTTCTTCATATAAAATGACAATATTTAGTTATGGGTCTGTATTGGTCTCAATACACATGATCATTAGTTAGAATTGCTTTCAAATTGACCTGAGATGCTGCTTTAGGTTCTCACAAAGGTTTAAAAAAAACAAAAAAAACACTTACAGTTGGAAACCTCCCACACATTTTTGATCTCAATTCTTTGTTGGAACATGGATAAATTTCTGTGGCCTGTGATTTAGGAAGGCCTCCTCACCAGCCTTCAAACATAAGATCTCACTTCAGATCCTCCCTGCCCCCACTATTTTTAAGAAACACTTAAGTCCTTAATTATGCTGTTTGTTCATAGTTTCAATTTTTGAAAAAAGTGTCTTTGTTATGGAAATTCAAACATTCTGGCAATACTCAAAGTGTAAATGAAACGTGTGCAGCAAAGGTATTCTGTATTGCTTTCAAATATTTATTCCGCTTTTCTCATTTGACATTATATCTGCCGAATCAGTCCCTGCAGGAGTGATGTACTCTTCTGTTCACCAATGTGTCTGTTGTTTGTGGAAGTAACCTCTTCAAATATACATGGGACACGTTCACACCGATGATAAATTAATGTTTCCTTTTAATTAATTTACAAACTCAAGCCTTTACGCATCTGAATAGGATTTCTCTCCAGGTTCAAAACTCTCTGAATGTGACTCCCGCCACATACTATAAATCCTTTTATCTGTATAACACAAACTTGCATCTCAGCAATTGCTCAAGCAAGCCATTAAAAACATAGAGCACGTTGTGACTGACTGATCAAAACACTTTCTTTTTTAACTGCTTTAACCATTAATGGCATATATAATGATGGTTAGTGTCAAAACCTGCAAAACCTTTAAAAAGTTGGCTATATATGCAATTCAGTCTTGCAGAAAAAGTTGTTTTCTCTGTGCATTAGTGTGAACAATAGTGAGTGTGTCCATCAATCCTCTTTGTCCGCCTAATCTAACATGCTTTTAAGGCAACAGAAAAGAAAGAACCAACCCAGAATGCATGGAAGGCACCACCCAGCACATCCAGAGGGTAGGCGGTAAGGGAAGGGCTGCACCCCATCTTCCACACCTGCATCCCCATAGAGCAAAACGAGCGCCCTCCACCAAACCCACAGCACAAGGGCCGGGAGCTGCACCTCGCAGGTCCCCCAGCTGCAGGGGTCACTAAAGTACCCATGGTAAACATCATAGGAATAAAAGGGAATAATTCTGGTAGTTTAAAAAAAAAAAGTAATATGTGTGACGTGTACATAAAAGGAAAGGTGCACCAACAATGTTGTTTTAAAGGTACTATACTTACTGGCAGGAAACTAACATTTGTTCCAGGTGGATTGAGCATTCTCATCCTGCGTCTCGTTTAAGTGAAATATATTTACATACTGTCTGCAAAAACGCATAATCAGTCGTGACTCAATTAGTACAGCAGGCACCTTTACCACTTGCATTTTGAATGCAGCTCTGAGATAATCGCACTCCCACGCGTGCACAAACCCATACTGCACAGCCATTATTTTTACACAGATTCCAGCAGCTAATCTTTTGATCTGAGTCCTTGATTTTTGGGGAGCTGATGTGTTCTCCACTTCTGTGCCTCAGGCTGCGTTTGAGTTTTATTATTTATCACTGAATATGTCAGGCCCAGAAGGGAAGCAAAGACAAGCGAAAACAAAGGTCAGTTACTATGAATATCATTCGGTGAACCTTCCACACGGAAAACAGGTAGAAATTGTAATGCGCTAATTGTCTGTGTGAGGTTTAATTGGTCAGTTTTAATAAGCACCTTTGCTTCAGGAGCATTACATATATCATTGTCTGACACTTGAATGGCACTTTAGTTGAGCTGTAAATGATAAGGATCAAGTTTCAGTCATGATGTTTGCTGTGAAGCTTCACCAGTGTCATGAATTCAAATCCCCTCGAAGCTGCATCATATTCAGCAGTGGACGGCCTATTGTACAGTGCTTGTATTTAAAAAAAAGAAAAAAGATTTCGAATTGATATATTATTATTTTTTAGATGGAGGAGTGCAACTAAAAATAGGTCCCCTGACAAACATTAGGTGTGAAATCAGGGACTGGGTTTGTGATGCCGCAGCACCTTGCTGATCTTAATGGAGTCCTGGCTGACATGTTTTCTGACTGAACACAAAGTGTCAGTGCTGTTTTACATTTGAAGATTCAGGAGAGCATAAATTTCAAATACCCACACAAATACTCAAAAGCACAAAATTATTTATTTATTTTTTTAATACAATGTGCCCCTTTAAATATGATACATAGTATGGATGATGAACCTTTGTCATTTTAATTCTTCAAGTGTGAAAATTCAATTAAATTTATTTGTATAGCGCCTATTTACAACAAGTCATCTCTAGGCGCTTAAGAAACCCAGAGCTCTTTGTATGTGTAGTGAATTGTAGTCCTGATTATTTCTGTATTTTATTTCATAACCTTTTGTGGCGCTTTGTAAAGATATTATCATGTAGCCAGATGCTTTAAGTATCACATGGTCCTGATGTTTTTACATCATTCACAAGTTCATAAGTAATCATACAAATCTGTGTGACGTATTTATAGAAAAATCTAAATTTCATTTTCATGTAAATTCGTGTCTGATTTCAATACCAAAAGATTAAACAAAATGAGGACAACCACTTTTTTCTAATATAGCCACAGTCAGTTTAGTTTCTCTTCAGGGATTAATAAAGTATTATAAACGAGCTGTTTGGTTTTTCCTTTGTAGAATTAAGGCATTATTTTCTAGTTTATTATATCAAAAAACCAAAAAAACAAACCCACACAAAACATTGTTATAGAAGCATCTTTAATTTGCTTCTAACTATTCAACAGGAGGAACCAGCCTTGCTCTAAAAATGACTAATTGTTGTTTTCTCACATTGATATTTGTAGTAAACAAGCATGTAAGTCTCTGCCAGACAGTGAATGAGCATGTTTCTCACAATGCTTTGCTTTTAAAGACCAATGCACGGGCTAATTTACTGCAACAATTTACAATAATCATACAGCAGAGACACTGTCAGACTTAAAAATACAGTACTCTGAATGAACATATGCATTACTTTTAATGTTCCACGTGTGTTTTATTTGGGTCGGGTTTGTTTACGCCAGCCTCCACATGATCCATGACACACGTGGGTGTCTAGTCACTGTATGTTTATCCACCACGGTGACACCCGCACTCACAGTTTCCTCTCGTAGCATTGTATCAAAAAGAGCTCTGTACGTACTGAAACAAAAGTTAAGATAAAATACCTATTAATGATAACAAACTTTAGAGAGAAGAGTCATTTTCCTTAAGAGTTGGCCCCTTTCAGTGCATGCTGTAGTCCATATCCATCTGCACATAATTATTCTCCAGAGGCTGCAGGAGTAATGATTTGAGTTTAGAGAGTAAAGGAGTCTTTAGCTGTGCTGACAAAGACAAATAACGTGCTTCTTCTGCTTCCCTTAACCCGCGTGCTTTTGCCTGTGTTTTCAGCTGGCTCCGACATCAGCTACAGCACAGATGTTACACTTTTTCACACTAAAGTTTGAGATTTCAGCGCTGAGCTTGTTTTAGAGGAGAGGCAGAAGGGAAGATGTGGAGGAAAAAGGATGCTCTAATTATTTAATTGGCCACTTGTGGCCTCTAGTCTGTGGAAATCTCCTTGTAACAGCTCTGTAATGGGCTTACTCTCTCACACAGGTGCTCTCCCAGTGCGACTCCAGTCACCAGCACAGATGGAGCAGCTTCATCTTAGTCTTCCTGTAATGGTCATTTCCCTTTGTCTTTCTCTTACCTGGATTTAGCCCTGCTGTGCCCCATTGTTTGTCATTATTTCCTGCATGAACAGCTACTCTCTCTCACTCCCATCCCCTTTCATTTTCTTTTCTTAAATGAAATACATATGTGGTTTCCATTATCACACTATCAAAAAAACAAACAAACAAAAAGAAAAATAGCTTAACATATTAGTTTGTTTTTCCTTCACAGCTACACAGGAGTTGAGTGATGGAAAGCATTTCCACCTCGTATTAAAAGGTCGGGTAGAGGATTGTACAATGTTTCTAACCCAGAGAACTTCCTGTCAGAGACAGTAAAAAATGAAAATAAAAAAAATCATCTTTGCCTGAAAACTAGTGCAATTAAAGGAGGCTTGAAAGGCTGCCTCTTCTAATGGTATTTATTTATTTTTAATTAATTTGGACAGTAGCCAGCATAACTGATAACACTTTACATGTTTAAACAATTTTGCTCAATTGAAATTCAATTCAAAAGTACTTTTTAATCCCAGAAGGGAAATTAACAGTTGGAAAGATGTCATAGTGACCCATAATCTGCCAAACCAAAGATATATTGCCTGGTAGACGCTGCTGTTTGGAAGTCAACCAAAATGTAGAGCTGAGAATGAATATCAATGAAAATCAAAAAGAGAAATCTACACTCACAGATGGCAGAGGCTCCATCAGAGGATAACACGATAAAGTGTCAATAAAAACACTGACAAAAACTGACCTTATGATTTGCAACATATGAAAATGTAGCGCTAATCCTGCCAGAAAGGCCAACGTTTTAAAACAAACTAAACAAGCTTGTGCACAAGGTCATTTCTCTCTGACAAATTAAATTTAATTATGTGATAAATAAAAATAATTGCTGCTCCACAAAGGGTTAATTGTCTTAGATTGTCTTTACAATCAATTTATTTGCTGGTAATTAAAGCTGTTGTTTCCCTGAATTGCACCAAATGTTTTCCTCATCTGAGTCTTTTCCGTATATCGTATTCTTTTCCACTGAGGATGAAGAAGTAGAGAGAAGAATCAAAGAAATAGATGAAATAAATGAGCTGCAGGCTTGTTTATGGATTATTGATTGTTTATACAATGCATTCATGATTAGGCTGCTAGTTAGTCAACTGTCTTACCAATTGAATAGCAATATTCCCAGACCCTTTTTAATATTCAGGTAGCGTAGTATTTATTTACTTTCATCATAAAAGGTTCTTTTTTTAAAATTAACGTTTATTTAGATTAACAGAAAAAGGGCATATATATCTTTATATGGTGAGCTATCCTGATCTCTGAAATTTATACATTTTTATGCTCTCTTTTCTTCACTAATTATGGATTTGAAAAGATGGATGGATGAATGGATGGATGGATGGATGGATGAGGGTATTTTTTTACACTGCACATAAGTTGACAATTAATGTGCCGTAACACACTTTTACAGAACTAACATTTATCATACTTTTATTTATATCATCTAAAGGGGAAAATATCTACACAGTAACTTTTAGAGTTGGCTGTTATAAAAAAATACATTTCTTTGACATACTTCCTATAAGGAAATAACACCACACTAAATTTATTCATTTTTGTGTCTTTTATAGATTGCCTTTCAAAAATCCAAACCAGTGCCTCATTCAAAGTTGTTGAAATTAAATGTGTGTGTCTAGTCGGTTTCCTGTTAAAACCTGCCGTGCAGGAAGTAATACTTGAAAAGACTTCAGTTCCAGCAGCTCTCATTGCAGTTGCCTGGTAACCATTCACATGGTCTCAGACCAGAGCTTCAAGCTAAAAACAAACTCACTCTTTTTAAATTACTGTGTTGGGATTTTTCTCTCTGCCAAATTGGCACTCAGATGTTCATGGTAATGTGGAATATTTAATTTCACTTGCTTCCATTCAGCTTTTATGGAAGCGTGAAACACAGGAGAACCATAAATGTAAAACGGTGCATTGCTGTCAAGATGTAAAACCATTGCAAACGTGCAGCCACACGAGTGCTGGAAACTGTCATATAAAACGGCCCTCTTGTTTCTTTTTTTTTTTTTTTTTTTACTCTTTAGGTACCCTATATCTGGCAAGAAGCCCATCATGCTTTTTTGTATACTTATTCATGTCTCCTTTGTGACTGCCGAATGTTGTCTTGGATCTCATCTTCCCACCAAAACACCTCTAACAAATTGTGGCAGGTACGGAGAACCTCTGAGGAGTCTTGTGGTATCTTTTGCAACATTAGATCCTTTGGAGCCTGGTGGTTTCATCGTGACATTTTGTGGATCTGTATTGTTTACTGTGAATGCAGAAATTATCTAGTCAGTTGTCCTTTTTAGTTGTGCATAAGGTGGATCCAGTTTTGATTGGTTTTTGTAGCATGACAGTTTCTGTTAGGGTAGGCCACTTCTGAGCCCTTTGACGCCAAACGTATCATATTTGATACATACACTTTGAACACCTATTGCATCACCATACTGTAAAAACATTTCTTAAAAACTTGTTGTATACAATCTATTAAAGCAAAGTATAATTACTTACCTTTTTGCATTTTAGTTTATAGTAAAAACATACATAAAAAACTGTGTGTCACATTTGATACAGCAGGTCGAAAGGAAAACTTTAGCAATGAATTCCTCACGTCTTGAACTTTTTCCTTGTTACAATATGCATTATATCAGCCTGTTTTTATGAAGAAATTACACAAATTACATATTGAAGTGTGATGTTTAGAACAAATAATTGGACTAGAAATTGATAAATCTATATTTCCCATGTGTTCTGTGGAAAATACAATGCCCACCTCTGTCTAAACAAGGACATGAACTGTTTTCTTGTTTACCACTTGGTAAATAAAAGACAGAGACTGAAAAGGGCAGATGTTGCAAATGAGTATGCAATTGTTAGATGGCTAAGAAAAAAAGTGGTTCTTGTATTGCCTGGTTAAAATGTTGCAAAAATAACTACTGAAAAGGGCAACTGTTTGAAAAAGAAAATGAAGATCCAGATGTTACATATAGCCAAGGAAAAATGTTTTTGTTACCGCCTTAACTGTTAGTATTGTCTGATGTATCAGATATGATACAAACATTGGAAAAGAAAAAAAACATATATACAAATACTAATTATGTTAGTTTATTTTTTGGTAATTTTTTGTTAAAGGGCCCTCAAAAGACTCCAGATTCAAAAAAATCTGAATTTTCTAACCATTATTTCTTCTGTTAGGCTTTACGGTGTTAGAAAAATTGTAGTTGCTGTATGGAGTGTTATTTTATTGCCCAGTGTTGGTCAGTATAATTTACATTTTTAGTTAACAATGCTTCACAACTGGTAATGTGCACTTTGATTTGTTACACAGGACCGTTTCAGAAAACTTCAATGAAAACTTTAAGAAAACTGCATTGACAAGAAAATGGATAAAGCATCGGTCATCGTAACATGCAAACTTTGACAAATCAGATCGATGAAACTACATATGCTCTTCATTTACATTCAGGCGCATTACATCTTCAGGGAATCCCTTTTCTTGTTTTCATCAAGATCCTTTGAAGACAATCTCCTGACTTGGGTCAAACCCATAAGAATTCATCTCTCTCCATCAATAGGTTTAAATTCACACTTTACATCATTAACTCTTTTTTTCCCCCCTTTTTTGTTATATCGTCACAGCCAGTTTCAAGAGGACATAACAATATCCTTTGCTATAAAAAAGTAAGCCAAGTGGTTTCAGTTTACAGTAATATCAAAGTCTGAATGGAAATCTATCAAAAGAAAATTGAGGCCTCAAATCTTCTCACTTTCTATTGAGAATACATGAGTTTCAGTTTATGAATCATGCTACAGTAGATTATGAAGGAGGATATTATGATTTATAGCAGGGCTGCACTGATTGCCAAACCACTGTCCGAGGGAAATGCATAGTTTTATGGTTTTCAGTGACGTCAACAACTCTCCCACTTTCAAAAAATGAATGGTGGAGGCAGTGTTGCTGTCTATTCAGACAGACCTCCTTGACCTGCCTTCTTGTTATTGCTCTTTTTGGTGGCAATGCTGTTTTGATTTTAGTAGCCATTTTGTAAGCAGGAGAATGGATTTAGATAAGGTAGATAAGATTACTTTGTAGATAAGGTAATGGAGGTTGTTGTGTTGGTGGGGAGCAATGAGAGCTGGCATTAGGGGAGTGACTGGGACGCCGGAGATTGTTATTAGGCCTCCTGAAGGTGTCGTAGGACTAACTAAATGAAACACAGATGAAAGAAGTTTCCCACATGAAGACCCCAAAGACATGCAGACATAGTCAAGTTATGTCAGTGTCTTTTCCTGAGAGTTAAACCTTCTTTGGAGCACAAGTTTCTTGTGTTTATCTGAACTTCCCTTCCCATAATGATGAATGAATGAATGTAACTATAATGCATCTCCAGCTTACAGACAGGAATAGTAACTGTACCGCTAACACTGTGCTGCAGTACGTAAGCATCCCAGACAACTTTAAGATGGGATTTCTTTTCCCATAATTAGCATTTGCAAGTATAAATTATCACATTCTGCATCATAACTTCACGCGGGCTTCATGTTGGGTGTTCTTCCTGATACAACCCTCCCATGTATCTGGGCCAGTACAATGAGAACTTTGGCTTGATGACCCCTTAGTGGCTGGAGCTTTGAAGTGTTTGGGAGTACTGAGCTGGACTAGAAAAGCGTTATATAAGTATCTCAGAAGAAGAAGAGGTATTTTGCCCAAGGACAGTTCTTGACAGGGATTGAGGCTCTTACCTTCTGGATGGAGGGAAACTGAAACTACCCAGTGCTCCACTGTCACTCCAGCTGACAAACTATTGCATCTGTAACCAAACAACCGTTTTTTGTTGCTGATTCTAATGCTTTTTTTTTTTTTAAAGGATTTGACTCTTGGGTTTGTTACATTAGAAATGACTGTCGGAGCTGTCATGTTTATTAGACCCTGACAGCTTCAGCTCCATTGTAGTTCCAGGATTGAAAAATTCCCAGTTACATCGTTGATCTTTTTTCTGATGAACAAAACAAAATCTTTTTTTCTTTTTAAAAAAAAGGCTTTTGTTGGAGGGGTCTTTCATTTATTTATACCCCTTACTTGTCTTACCCACATGAGAAGAGACGACGTCACAAAGAAGAGATGCAGTGGTTCCTTCCTCACATACTGGTGTGCGTGTGCATGCGTGTGCCTGGGAGATTATTTCTCCCCACCTCTGTCAGCATATCATAAATTCACACTCAAACCCTGTCACGTATGATGGCAGCATGGATCCTTTTTCAACCGGTATACCCTCAGGCAACTTCTCAGTCTCATTTATGTGCTGCCTCAGGCTGATCTTCGCATACAGGGACTCTGCTTATAGACGCTGTCTCCCTTGTGTACTTGCCACGATCCTTATTACCATGGCAACAAAATCTCCAACAAAGCTGAAGTGGTGCTTTGAACAAACAAGCAGGCTGTTGCACCAAGCCCACTAGTCATTTGCAGAAAAGCCTGATCAATGACAAAAGAGCCCCTTTATTTACTGGTAAGGCTTTCTAACAAAGCACATGATCTTCTGTGCAGTATGCTTTTGTGTGAAGCCTTCTTTTCCCACTTCAGATCACAGGTATAGCTTCCATTTCTTCAAGCATGAAGTAATTATATAAATCAGTCCCCATAATGTGAAATGAAATCTGTATTTGAAGGTTAAGATTACTCCATCTTTACATCTTGGCTCAGCATTGGTGGTACCTGATTCACACAGACACAATATTAAAGCAAAATAAACTCATATTTGTCCAAAAGAGGAAACAAGTGACCAACAAGTGTCAATGATTTTAACTTGAAGTTAATTTTTTACCCTAAGTGAAATAAGGAGACAACACAAAGACATTTTCTCATGATTAAATAGCTTTCTTGGTTATTTTCTTTTCAAACTAGCACAGATGTGGACATGGAGTGGTCAGAGCTCCAGTGGTCAGGGGTGTGGCCGGCAGCACGAAGGAGTTTGTTTTAATATGTCCATTTGAAAAATCCTCAAGGGAAATATCACGGACTCTGTTGCAGATGTTTCACTATGTTTGCATGCTTGGAATTGGGGTTTGGCCCTTTGATGTGAGTGAAAAAGTACCGCAGAGGTTTGCAGCACGGCTGAGTGGAAGCTCTGCTCACAGAGCAAATCAGAAACCCTTCCCACCTCCGGATTTTCCCAGGTTTCCATGCAGAGTCTACCTTCTGTGATCAGAGACGTGGGAATGCCATGGCCCATCGCCTCGATGGAGCTCTCTCTTGGCACAACCTGTGACCATTTGGCATCTCCAGCGGACACACTTGCTCTGTGCCAATCGTGACAGACCACCAGCACCTGCATGCTTCCTCACACAGAGTTCATTTTTGTATCAACTCTGCTCTGTCATCAGCATGTTGTGCATGTGCTGTTTCACCACACATCCTCTTTTAAAAGTAAATTGTTAAAGAACAAAACATTTTATGCCTAGACGGTGAAATAATAGGGGTTAATAATCATTCACCTTTGAATCAGTCTGAATAATTGCAACGTTCTTAATTATATTTCAGTCACACACTGAAACTTCATTTAGCACTTCTTTCCTAGGATACTGCAACTGGAATCTGTCTGTCTTGGTTCTCTGATGATGTTTTTTTAGCTCAGTTTGAAAGATTCTCATACTGTACTGACTCTCCATGAGCCACTCTGTATTTTTGTTGTTTTTCTGTTTTTTTTTCCCAAAAAGAAATACCTCTCTTTCTTTTTTACAGCATAATTTCAAATGTATTTTTCCCCACATTAAATAAAGTGCAGTAGTCATTTTTTGTGTCACCTTTTATCTCAGAAACTCAAATAGGGTCCAGTTGAAGAAATGAGTTTTACTTTTCTATTCCAGAGACTTTCATCGGATGGTGTTTGCTGGTTCTCCTCTCAAACTGATGCTCTTATTTGCTGTTCATAGTACAACAATGTCTTTTAAAAGCTCTGGCGTTCATTTTGCTCAAATCAGAGAGTTATTACTATGCTTCGCTTTTGTTGTGTTCATCCTTCCATAGCCTAGACCACCAACATACGAGATTTCCTTTGTTCATCTTTAGTGACAGTTGTTTCAAGTCCACATTCTGAGAAAATCTTTTGTTTTCTGTATTAGTTTCTTCCAGTTTTTCAGGGTCAAAGCCTCAGGCAGAAGCTGTGAGGAATGTGCAGCATGTGTAGGTCAATTTCAGTCCATTTGAATGTTTACAAGCAGGGATTATCTCAATTTCCAAGCACATTATCTGGGTGTGTTAGTCCAACTATGAAAAGCTTGGTTTAGTTCAGGTCATCAGGGCAGAGGCCACCTCCTTCAGCACTTTCAGAAGGACACCTCAGGCTATATGAGAAATATAATCTGTCAGTCCTGGGTCTGCCTCAGGGCCTCCTCCTGTTCCGTTCCTGAAACACCTCTGTAGTGAGCTGTCCAGGAGGCATCCAAACCAAATGCCCAAACCATCTCAACTGGTTCTCCCTGATGTGGGGGAATTTACAGCATGTAAGACAATTTTAACACAACACTATCAGTCAGGAGCAGTGGTAACATCTGTAACTCAACACTATACAGGGGTATAGTTTATTTTTCTCTGGTGATCAATACTTTAAATTTATGTCCTTTCCTGGTCTCCGTGACGCTTAACATGTTTATAATTCCAAGCATTTAAATTGTATGGTCAAAATCCCTGAGTGGATTCATATGTATTTCTTATATCAAACTTTCTGATAACAAAAATGCTCTAGATGTTATTGTAATGGATTCATTGGCATTCAGTACCTTCTACCAACACCTGGAGCCAATACTGCCTGATTATAAATCTCTGCTTTGTTTTTTTTTTCCGCTCCTCATCTCTTTCATCACATGCATCTCAGGTTTGTACTTGCTTAATTTATGCATTGTACAACTTTTATCTCCCATGCAAACCTTACTTTACTGATCTCACTGACATTTACATCCCGTGTTTTACGATCTTTGGGTTGTCTTGCATTTCCATTACTTTTGTCAAATAAACTTTGCCTTTTTGATGAGACAGCGGTTCATCTCTCATGACTGTCATGGCGCAATAGCCAGATGGTGACAATAATTTTCACATGCAAGCACTACATGAGGAACGATTTGGTGTCCTCTGGCCACTAGGTAACTTTACTGCGCTGTTCACATGCTTTACAAATAAAGCAGCATCTGACTTTACACTATCCTAAAGTTATTTCCTCCTTAAATACAGAGTCTTACCACAAATGCACTAAATTGCAAATTGGGTAGCTAAGCTGGCATCTTCTTAAATGAAAACACCCATTGCATTTGCCACAGTTTTATTAAGGACATCTATTACACTGGTCCATGTGCATGAGCTACCGGAATGTTATGCATCATGAAGTGTTGTAAAGACTCCAAATGCATCTGGAGGTGAAGCTTTTGTCAATTAGATTATATATAAATAATTGTTTTGTGGGTAAATAATTGCAACTTGCTTCATTCCTCATTAAGGTTGAAAGGAAAGTCAGGACCTCACAAGCTATTTAACACTACATGTAATGTCTGCTTGAGCTAAACTCAGCGTGAGCCAAGCACCAAGGATCCAATAAAAACAGCCTCATTTAAGCTGCAGTTACATGGCACAGAACACTTTCAGAAGAAAACACTCTTTATGCCCCATCGACTTCAGGCTCTGCGATGTATGTTCAGCGTGGAAGCTGAAGGAAAAGAAAAACAGATTTTAAAGTTAGTTCTTGTTCTTTTTAAGAGTTGGTATATTCACGTAGACCTACAGAAAGCTCAAAGAATTAATGTATTCCTACCCCATATAAATAATGATTTGATCAGCTAATTTCCTTGAAATGGGAAATCAGCGTTTAACTTGTCATGAATCATGACGTTGAGAAGGGTTTGATGAGAGTATTGACCTCTAATTGAATCTTTTGGCTCAAGCATTCAGAAGTAAAATATATGTTGTCAATTTTTCTTTTTTTTTTTATACCCATTGTTAACAGAAGTCTCTACAGATTGATTTTTTTTGTTTGTTTGTTTGTTTTTCTTATAGCAAGCATGTGCCTGTGGTGCTTTATTTCACCTGGCAGAGTCTGAAGGCTTTGATATGTTTGCGTGGGTGGATATAATAGTATTTTTTTTATACCGTTCCCTTTTTAAATATTCTCTTACAGTTTTATGATGTTTGATCTTATCTGAGACAGACTTCAAAGACATTTGTTTTAGAAAATATTAGCAGTTATTATATTTTAAACAACCGTGCAAAGTGTTGAATGCCAGATAGTCTCAAGCGGGTAAAGCAAATAAGAAAACCATGGCAAACATTCAAGCTGAGAAGTTTTATTGTTTTTCTTTTGTCATTCTGAAATCAGATGTTGTGCTTTTGCAACATAGATTTATGTTCTGAAATCAGAACACAAGATATAATAAATGCTTTTTGTGGGGAAAAGGAGATTGACCTGCCACAAAGGGGAGCATCAATTTACTAAAATTATTTTCTCTACTGAATAACAACCACAGCTGCTCCACATTACTCACAAAACATGACGCAATTATGACAAAGATTGCTGCATGAATTGCAGTTACTGCGAACTGTTTGATCCAACGTTTATTCATTCGTCCATCAATTTTCTGCTGCTATTTTCAGTATAATGTATTTTAAAATAGTTTCAGAAAGAAATTGAGGGAGTTATCATTACATGGAACAAAAGCCGGCACCTCTGTCTTGCCTCCATTTCACTTGAAAGAGACAGTTTGCTCTAAAACAATAGCTGTGTCCCAGTTCAGGGACCAGACCTTCAGGAGTCTGCGTTTATATGCATCCATCTTTCTTCTCTAATTGGACACTGTCCATCAAAATATCCTCAACTCTTACTCAAAACACATTTATGCTCAGGAATATTCATAAATACACTGAACACTGAAAATAAAGAAGCCCCAAAATAAATGAATGATTATTGTCTAGTATACCATAAAACTGAATTACTAATTTTAATACAGCTGGGATTTTTTGGTTTATATAAGTGCAACAAAAGTATAAACATGTTGCCATTTCATTCTTTGTGTTGAAATAATTAGTCTTTGATTTCAGAGTTTTCTTTTTTTTTTAAACACTGGTTGCCTGTTTTGCTCTGCTTCGAAAACCTTCTGCCAAAATAGTCCTCAAATGTCTTTAAAGATTAATGTACGTAGTTTCTTTTTTGTTTCTGTTTTGATTTTATAAATTTGATAATTTCCCATATTTCCTCCAAGCTCCTGAAATTAACTTAACTGATAATGTATGCCAAGACTGCGCCTTCTGTAAAAACTGCTCCTCTGTCCCCAACAACTGTGCAAAGATACACAGCTGGTGATCAAACTCCTGCATTCTGAGGGTCGGCCTCTGCATGGGTGGAGAAAAATAAACTGATTGGGGGAAAAATGTTTGCAAGCAAGTGGAATGACAAATAGTAAAAAACTAGCGATAAACAGAGTTAGTTTAAGGGACCGGCAACACGGACAGCTGGCATCTGCTGTTGTTCAGTCTTCGTGATGCCTGATAGTTTGTTTCAGAGATCATAATTATATATTGTAGCTTCTTCTTTAAAAGGAGACTGCGTTTGTGATGTTATGTGAGGATAAATTTATTTCAGCTTCATGCAAGGCTTATTTGGGATATGTGTTTTGTTTGTTTATAATGAAAAGGAGGAAGAAAAGGACGGCTTATTTAGAACTACGCTGTATTCATTGTCTTCTTAAAGAACAATAAATTGACAAATACAGGTTAAAAGGACTGTCTGTCATAGCTTAGTTTGCTTGCTTGAGTTTAAATAAAACTGCACTTTAAAGTGGTACATTGAGGTTACCAGAAGCTAAAATATTGGAAAGTCTGCAGGCAAGAAGTTGTCCTTTGTCATCAGCCAAGGCTGGTTTCCTAAATTTGTTCTTCGTTACCAGCAAGTAAACTGACCTCAGTTGTCGTATTTTCTTTTTGTATTTTCTTTTCTTGGTCACCACATCAGTCGAGTAGATTTTGAAGAACTGGCTCAGGCAGTGCCTCAACATGAATGGGACATTTAGAGGACTGCTGACTGGGACCAGTGTTGTGCCTCACATGTGGTCTGTGATCTCCTCATTTCAAACAGTGTTGAGAAAAGAAAACAGGATGTGTAAACCGTTCCACTCAGCCCACTTGTGCGTGTGACTCAGAGCAAGGCAATGGGGCAAGTCCAGGCTTGCAGAAAAGAAAAATAATTCATTGATGGTCAAAGTCTCCTGTGCCTGCTGTGTTCAGTCTATGCTCTAATGCTTAACCCTGCAAAGCTGAACATTTTGAAAAATGGCTTTTCACACAACTTTTTATTCATGTATTTATTTATTTTTATGCTAACTGTAAAGTCAGCAGTTTTTTCATAATAAAAGCTGAACTAGATTTTGAACAACACATTTCACTGTCGAAGCGATGGACTGGTGACCTGTCCAGGGTGTACCCCCACCTTTCGCCCGGAGACAGCTGGGACAGTTTCCAGCAGATCCCCGTGATCCTGCACAGGAATAAACGGGAATAGATAATCAATGGATGGATGTTTCAGGTCATGACTTCATCTAATTATCTGACATACCAAACTTTTAGGTTATGGCCTTTTTTTTTAATATTCTGACTAATCTCTCGACAATGAATTTGTGTTTGCTTTTATAGCAAATGCAACTAGGAACTATCCCACAGTGGTTCCTGAAATGTTCAGATACAGAGAGAAATACATTAAATTTGATGATTTATTCACTGAGGGAAATGTCCTTTCATTTTACTGGATATAAGTTAAAACTTCGACATACTGGAAATATTAATCTAATGGCTCTTTTCCAGTGGTACCCACTCGGCTCATCTCTCAGTCGTTTTCCACTACAGTTCAGTACCACCTTGATGTGGGTGGGACCTTCATGGTAAGGTGACCCGAAACGCAGTGACATCTTTATATGCTTCAACTCTGGTCACGTATGCACCAACAACAATGGAGGACATCAAGGCGTCCTCGTTGCACCACAGAAAAGGCTTGTTTGCCATTTCTCGCTGTATCAAAGTTGTAAAAATGAAGTTGTAAAGGTAAAGCAAATCGTAGTCGCTGTTGCCGAGTTTTAAATATGGTGGGTGTGAAGGAGTCGCTTTCATGACTCATCAGTGGCGTCACTCTCTGGCCAATCAGTGGCCTGCATCCTGGTGACGTTGCATTTTCAGCCCGACTCAGCTCAGATAGAACCCCAGCCAAGTAGGTGCGAAAAAAGGAGGTAAGAGCCACTATGACCTCGTGGAAAACCCTTAAAACAGATCAGAGGGGCCATAATTACCTTTCTTTGTGCTTCGATATGTTATCGAGCTGTATGAGCCACTTTTCTTTCGCAATTCACTTTGCAGACAAATATCCAACATTTCCTTAATGATCCATCAATAAATTCACAGTTCGTTGAACCAGCAATAATGGGAATGTATTCTGGCCCGTGCAGCAAAACCAATCCAAACCATGATATTACCACTACCATGTTTCACAGACAGGTGCAGGGAAATAATGGAATTTAACTAATTTTCTCTAAACTGTTTTTCAGCTCTCTGGGAGATTATTTATTATATTTTTACTGTTTTTTTGTTTTTTTTTAAGCCATTTCTCCAAAATGCTTTTGAATCCACCGTTAGAACTCCACTGCCTCCAGTGCCCTTCAGGGTTAGTAAAACACAGTGGAGTCAGTGACTTTGGACCTTGCTTTCTGCACTTCCCTTATGGTTGTCAGCAGTGTTTAATGTTTGTGAGTCAACTGCGAGAAGCCTGTCAGGTCTCATCTTTCCTCGACCATCAGTGCATCTACAACACTGCCACCATACCCTGTGTTTATTTTGCAACATGAATGCAGCCCACGCTCTGAAGTCAGATGTGGACAGGGTAAGTTACCCCACAGCCAGATGGTAAACAGCTTAAAAAGGACATGACACCACAGAAGAAGAGGAAGTGACATCATAGCTGACTCTCACAATGAACATTTGATGACTATATAGTATTTATAACTGGGATCTTTGTTTTGTTTATTCAAGTCTGACACTGTTTTTGGTTTTCACAGTTAAGTAGAATTGCCATCTTAATTTTATGTTCATTTGATGCATGTCTGACAGGATGGTTAATGGATTGCGTGTTATTGAGTTCAGTATAGGGTACACATCTCTGTGCGGTAAGGTGGAGTAGTTAAACAGTGGATGTAACGAGGAAATAGAAGCTGAAATGGGAGACATCTGTCAAGTGACTCAAACAACAGTATATTTAACACACAGCTCTCCGATGTTGTGCTGCTTTGTAAATGATTTCCTGACCCATGATTAATACTACACTAACGTCGAAGACCTTATATTTCCACCAACAGCCAGTTCTCTTAAAACCACAACTGTGGAAGTCTATAATTATCAAAACATAACGTGCACCCGTCAATTTGGCCTTTCCGTCTATACACCGTGAACCAATTACAAATGCTGGAGATGTCGTCTGGAAGCTGCTGCCATATTTTCCCCATCAGTCATTGCTTCAAGATGCAGCCGGGTTGTAAAAGACCTCAGAATGAGATCGATTCCCAGGCTGCATTTTGAAATTTATAGTCAGTTGCCAGTTGCAGAAGATGAATGGTTGCTAATGCAAGAACACTGCAAAAGCTACAGTGAATCCTTTTGGAATACAATAAGGAGAAGGAAAATTATATAGAACCGAAACATGTATATTTCTAAATGTTGACATCTTTCTGAACAACTTGATAGTTGGTTATTTTACCACGTGTGCCCTGAAAGAAAGGTTTTTGCATCTTGATTTTATTGTTCCTAAAATGTTTTAATGGTAACATTAGCAATCAGGCGCAACTAACAATTCTTGGATCATGATGTAACCTTAGATTTAATCAGTGTCATAATAGCCCTTGCAGGCTGACTCCAACCCCGAGCAGCTAACAACACCAGAAAAAATTGGAGATTCATCAATCTCCTGGAACTAAAGAATCCACTTCTACTGATGCTTTCCAGGTAAAGCAGTGCTGCCCAAACCACATATTTTCCTAGCCATAGCCAAGCAATGGCTTTTAGCTTACTGAACATAGACTGAAAGCAAAGACAACAATAGCCTTACAAACGTGACAAGCAGAGCCATGGAACAATTCAACCATCAAAAACTGAACCAGGGTCCCTTGGCTGACAGTCTTGCACGTGTCCTGATCCAGCACCATCTGCACTGAGGTATGAAAAAAAAAGGCTTCAGTGGAGCATGTGACCAGCATGGTAAAATGGCTAAATGACTTTATATTTGCGTAACCTGGTACTAGCACATAAATTTAACATAAACCCCTTGTTAAAAGACATTGTGCTTATTCTACATTTTTCTGACACAAGGTTGGCCATGCTCCATTCTCAGTGGATCATATCTTCATTTTATATTAAATAGAGTTGTCAGTCATTTCTTGACCCTGATGGATATAAATTTGGCATACAATTGTATGTTTTCATCCTAAAATCAACAGCAACTAACAGTGGTTGAATTATTCAAAATCTCATGTGCAGCTATGATCTTTTATACGCTAAATATTCCCTAAAAAAAAAAAAAAAAGAAATGCAAATGAAAAACAACAAAAAACAGCACCTCATGACTGAAATCCTTATAGCCTCTGTAGATTTGTGAAATAACATCAAATTAAGAACCAAACTTTTCCCAAAGCTTTATGCTTTTTGTACGAATGTGTGGAGACTAGTATCTGACCGTCAAGGTATAGAATTGTAGGCTGGCTCTGTGATTAAACAAATATTTGAGAGCAGGAATACGGAATTTGTTTCCAAGATGACTCCTTTGTGGAGGAGCAGAAACAATGTCTCTCAGTCTTTGGTCAGAGCAAATCCAAAAGCTTACTCGTTATTTGTTACTGCTGCAGTGTTAACAGTTGAATCAGTACTGTTATGTGTAGAGTGACAGTAAATTTCTTTGTTACATTTTTATTTTATTTTATTTTTTTAGTTTTTAATGAAGTTCAAACTGTATATTGTCTTTAGAAACCTCATGTAAAACTGGTTCCTGGCTCTCAAGGTCAGTTTCAGTTTGATTTGGTTTCACAGAAAAGCAGCAAATAAGAGGAGGGGCATGTGTCTGAAGGCTGGAAGTGTCAAGAGCTGGATAGTAGTTGTAAACATCCACACACACACATGCACACACACACATTCATATGTCCACAAACACATCAAGAGCCAGACTAAGAGCCCATGCTGTGTCACATCTTGTGCCAATGCGGTGAAGTTTCCTCTGCAAAGTAACGCTGAACTGACAGAGGGAAGCAGCATTTTTAATATTATGAAAACAACAGTGGGAGCAGGCGGGTTTATGCAGTAGCATCTGGCGTCATGGCTGATTCCTGCCAGGTTGCACATTAGATCAGAATAATTTGCCAGGACAGCAGTGTGAGATGGACAAATGAAAACCTCCTCCTGGGTGACCTGATGGCCAAACAGAGAATGAAAATCGCTGCTAGCTGTCCGATCAGGAGCTTATGGAATAAAGAATGGATGAGTTTTAAGCTTGGTTTTCAAATAAGGCTTAAAAATAACTCACACACCATCCTAATGACAAGGTGTCAGAAAACATCTGATCTCCAGTAAATCTTTCCAGTAATCTGTGTTTTTTTTTCCTCTGCTTTTGATTCATTTCAATAATTACGTCTTGTATCTTTCTATAAATGAATTCACAAAATTAGTGAGATAGTACCTGTTAAGATGGATACATCCGCTGATTTGCTGTACCCACGGCAGTCCTATTCAGTGTTATGGGGGTCTGTTGGAGCCCATCCTAACTACAGTATTAGTGAAACGAAGGATGGTTTTGATTGGCCACCAGTCCACCACAATGCTAAATGTTAGGGTTGAGTTTTGCTCTGGGGTTACATAAGAAAGGTGTTTTAGTAAATTAGTGGACTGTTAACACAACTGTTGATAGTGAGCCATGAAGATTAATAAGATCAGAAGATCCTCACTTGTACACCCCAATCAAACCATATTAATCTGTTTGGGGTCTTAGAATACTATGATTTAGATGAAGAACTGAAAGCCTGAGAATGCATTACTAAAAATCTGCAACTATGTACTATATATATAACTTATGACCTCTATCTTCTGAGTTTCTTACTGTAAAAGAGAGTTTTTGCATAAGAAAGTATTAAACATTATTCTTCCACTTACACTGTTCAAAATTGTTTGTGTCTTTTTTTCAAATCAAAGATTTTCTGATAATGTCCTGCAACTTGCATGTAGATAAACTGCATACAGAGGAATTGCTAAAGGCAAAATCCATATGATTTCCCCCCATATTTCACCATTTGAAAGTAAAATAAATTAGGGATAATTATGGGATTTTTTGCAGTGCTGAGATGAAGGTGATGTAATAGAATAGATTCAAATATTCAGTCAGAGTCAAATAATTTCTACAATAATTTCAGCCTTTATCTTTGTGTGTGTGTGTGTGCTGTATAGGAACACATTGAATAACACACGTGACACATGTGAATAATGAATTTGAAGGTTCATTGTGATTATCAAGTATTTCCTGTTCGAACACTGAGGTCCACATTTATAATTAAGTCTTGCAGCTGCTGCTAACCTTGTTTTAGTCTTAAAAACTGTCTGAATAGTGAGAAAATCATTTAAATAAATCAGTCTACTTAGCATTTCACTATGCATTGTGGTATTGTTTAATGCTGAAGTAAATTGCATGTTCAACTTTGTCCTTCACAGTTGCTACAAGGACAAGGCACTGCTGCTGCTTACCACCAATAACAAGTGATAATGTGAGAGGAAAATGATTCTCTGTTGTTTTAAATTCTCTAAAGCCAGAAAAGGGTCAGAGCATTTTTATTTTTCAAGCTACATTCCTCTTCACTAAATGTAAGGAATCTAACACAACCTGGAAGCTCTGCATTGAAAAATTCCTATAATATCCACTTCAGCAATACCCACAGATTTTAATATTTTGTTCTTTGCCTTATCTATTTCTTTCTGTTTTGTTCCAGTCAACAATTCCACCTGAAAGCAGTCTGTCACTCCAACTAATGTGTGCAGTAGAGGTGACATCGGTTTCAGGTGAAAGTGGGACTGGATCACAGATGACTGATTGACTGCAGGTGAGCTGTCATGAAGCTTCACAGCAGTTATGGCTCCGTGGCGGTTGCTGGCCAAAAGAGGGGAAGCTCATTGTCGGCTGACGTCATACAATTTGTCAGTTTATTTATATTAAATTCAGACGTGAATGTGAATGACAGGAGTTTGTTGTTTCATTCCCCCCCCTCTCATTTTCCTTAGTGATATGATGCTTAATAAAAGAAAAGTTAACTGTTGCGGCTTTTACTGTTTTTCTGGGATTCTGTGGTATATTTTTTTTTATTTTTCTTGCAAAATCTGCAATGGGACTGAGCTCCCAATGCTGAAGTGAAGGTATATACCTCAAAACAGCCTTTTGACTGATCCTCCAATCATGAGGAAGCTCAGTGTCCAGGCCAGCCCACAGCTCCATTCACCCCCAGAGATGCTGAGCATCTGGGGGACAAAATCGTTGTAAAGACGTAAATTCAACACAACAAGTTGTCAGATGTTTCAGGGGGAACAGAGAGAAATACCATAGGTGCTTCTTGCGGTCAACTCCTATCCTGACAACAATTGATTTGATGGTCTAACATCCAGTTGTATTGTTTTACTGCAAAACAAACAAACAAACAAATAGAAATTTCCTGTGAGTTGCCTTCTTGTACATGGTTGCATTTCTGAAACTCGGTCTGCATTCTGTACCCAAGCAGAAACCTCCATATGTTGCCTGCATAGTACAGAAGCAGGAAACATTCACAACGCAGCTCATTGTGTGCGTGAAAGGATGTGAGCGCTTGATCAAACTGCAAGTATTTCCCTGGCATATAGGAAAAAAGGTTTCGGAGGGAATAATGAGACTAACTCTTCTATATGGCTCGAAGACAGCGTCACTGACGGAGAGGCAGGAAGCAGAGCTTGAGGTGGCAGGGTTGAAAATGTTAAGCTTTCCTTTGAAAGTGACAAAGATGGATGGGAATAAGAATGAGCACAACAAAGGAACATCCAGTGTTAGACAAGGAGATAAAGTAAGAGGCAGATTGAGATGGTTTGGACACATAAAGAGGAGGGATGGTGAATACATTTGTAGAAGGATGCTGGAAACTGAGCCGCCAGGCAGCAGAATAAGAAGAGGCCAAAAAGAAGATTTCAGGCTGTGACAGAGGATACAGTTAGTTGGTTTTTACAGAGGGAGATGCAGAAAACATGGATGATCCATTTTTTTTTTGTTATGCCTGAAGGGAAAAGTTGAAGAAGTTCCAATCAACATGCCATAACTTATGAAGCTGGTATATCATTTTTCATATTATCAAACAATATCAGGGATGCATCCTTCTTTTTTCCTTTCTTCATTAGCTGCTCCTCCATCGTTGG
The DNA here is from genome assembly GCA_037176975.1 of Arrhamphus sclerolepis. NCBI lineage: Eukaryota > Metazoa > Chordata > Actinopteri > Beloniformes > Hemiramphidae > Arrhamphus > Arrhamphus sclerolepis. The sequence continues at coordinate 10,519 of JBAMYA010026731.1, read as the reverse complement.
TTAATTACAGGGTCCTGATTATCAGGACGTCTGCTTGCTTGTTTGCAAACTGCTCCTTACTGGCCATCATCAAAATGGCCTATTTGTGCCATAACCAGAGAGAATTTTCAACATCCTGTCTCTTTCATTTTGTCTCTGGCTCACAAATCCCAAGTACTGGACACTCAGTTAGAAATGGAAGAATTTATTTTTGACGTTCAGCATTATGAAATAAACAAACAGCTGTTGCAAAAGTAGAGATAAATAACTTTGGTGTAGAGAAAATTAGAAACATCCTTAATGTAATGGCAATGTAAAAAAAAGCTAACATGGAAAATGTAAACTAATACTACTGTACAGGGACACATGTAGCAAAGACGGCATGTTTGACCTAAATTCCCTTTCAATAAAATAATAAATATCTGATATGAGTGATCGTGTTAACAAACCAGCTTGATATTAGGCACTCCTGAAGCAAAGCAGGTTATTGGATCAAACTGTTTCTTTTTTTTGTTTGTTTTTGTTTTTTTCTCATGAGCAATGGCCAACTGTAACTGATTCAACTTCTTTTCCTTGAAAATCTTTGGGAAAAAAAGCAAGAAAAGACAATAATATAGAAAAGAAAATGTAAAATGAAATATTTACACATATGGCAGTCTCATGCAGCTGCATTTTTTTTATTTTTTACACTGATTAAATCCAAAAGCAAAAACTAGAAAAGAACAAAATAACAGAATTCATAAAGAGCACCTTTCTTTGGCTCGATGGTAATAATAGAAGGGCTGAGGGAGTAAGGCAGCTGGAGCAAACTCACTTACAGACAGAAAAAAAGGAGTGGAACAAAGAAGCTCCCATTTTTCATGACACTATCATTCCACACTGACTGAAAAAAAATAGGAAAAAAAAATCCTCAATGTTCTTATCTTTGAGGAGCTGTAGAAAATCTTCTTCAGAATTCATAGATAATAGTCAGCATCTTATCCAGTGGATTTTTGTCTCTTTAAAGCACACTCAGAGCACACCATTGATATTCCACAGCGGCCACATCCATTCAGGAGATTTATTAGATTCCAGTCTGTTCTGCTTCATCCAATTAGTGAGGGGACAACGGGATAAAGGGGGAATCTTGTTAGTTCCCAGAGGAAGTGGATGAGCTAGAGAGCAGCGGCAGGGGTTCATTTCTAATGTCCTGTGTGCAGTTATTATGCATGTCTGAGGTCAGTTCTAGTCATCTTTACACACACAGGTGCACTCCTCATGGTGCTCCACTGGCACATCAGTCATGGACTTCTGCAGGCCTTTCCCACCACTTCGATATTTCAAAAGCAGAACCTGTGAAAAGAAAAGAAAAAGACTGCTTAACTTTTGAAAGTTCACAATTGTTCTTTCATCAAATGCGTCAAGTCTGGGTTTGGCGGAGGAGTTTTTAATTTTGTGGGTGAAAACAGAGACCAGATTGTACTGGATGCTTGGAAGATAAAAAGCAAAACAAACAAAAAATAACAAGAAAAAAACATTAATGACCAAAAAATGTGGAACCTCTCAAGTAGTTTTGGGTTTACAAAAGTATGATCAGCAGCTACTGAGCAAAATACCTCCGCTTGCACCCTCAGTCCACCAAAAATATTTAAAAAAAAAGAAAAGAAAAGAAAAGAAAAAAAGCATGTGGTGTAAGGGAGGGATATGTCTCAACAGATCTCCTCTGTACAGTTAAACGGTATTTGATAAAGAGTTGTCATTGGCCAGCTTGGTTTTGGAGGAATCCTTTTAAATGGCTCAAGGGCCGTACACACTAAGCCAAAGCAAATGAAACATGAGCGCTCAGATTAGCAGACTAAGTATTTCTTATTTTCCATGTTTTGATTATTCTGTGTGGACGACTGGTATGTGAAGATGATGGATGACTTTTATCTGAAGTTAGGGATAAAAAAAAAAAAATCTGATTACGATGGTATATATATTTATATATAGGTACAGCATATTAGATGATTTCGTAGATAGTCAATTTATGAAACTGACAAATGAAATTAGAAAATACAAAAACAAACTGTACAATTTAGGAATCTGAGGAATCTTTTCCTGTTACCTGAATAGAATTCCTGATCTCTCCACTCAAGGAGATTATTTTTAGACTATTTTAATTGTCTTCCTCAATTCAAGAAGTTCAACATTTGTCTTGTATTTGATGGAGTTGCCTTTAGATTGTTTAACTGGGCCTTAATGTTCTCTGTAGACTTTCACCAGTTTCTCACAATATCTAATATCTACAATATCTAATTTTGTCAAGTTTTGGGGCCTTCTTCCTCCTATAGAACTGAAGCTTTGCAATGGCAACGTCATGATCCTTTACTTTGTTGGCCTGAAGCCACATTGGATTTAAGTTGGAAGTATGTGTGTGGGTTGCTGTCCATTTAGATGGACCCACCCATGCCTAAGATTTGATTCTTTTGTGATGCTCTGAGATGTTGCTTTGGTACATCCAGATAATGTTTCCTCATGATGCTGTGCACTTTGTGAAGTGCACCAGCAAAGCAGCCCCACAGCATGATGCTGCCACCTCCGTACTTCACAGCTGGGATGGTGTTCTGAAAGCTTCCCTGTTTCTCCTCCAAATGTAAGACAGTGATGAAACTCAGTTTTAGTCTCATCAGACCACAGGGCATGTCTCCACAAATTCAGATGTTTGTCCTGTAATCTGGCTTTTTTTTCATGGTGGTTTTGGAGCACATATTTTTAGTTCATGACCATCCAGAGAATCTTCTTTGCACTGGATAATTATATCTTTACAAGGTATTTCATCATAGTTCTTTTCCCATGCTGTTCATACTTGTGTATTATTATTTGAACAGATTAAATGAGACATTTACACATCTGGAAATTGTACCCAATTATGAGTCAGACACAAGGCGGTCCATGTTTTTTTTTTTTTGAAGTCTTGGTTGCTTTCTGTTGATTTTCTCATGATGTCATTCAATTAAATCCTTGTGTTTGAAGGTGTGGCTTAAAATACACCCACAAGTGTGCCTCCAATTAACTTAAATGATGTCAGACAAATAAAGAGCTTATAATGCCAAAACTTTCCAGGCCACACACAACTCTGGTCATATAAGTGAAGTTTTGATGAAGAAAGTAATATTATTCTGATATTTTACAAATGCAACAAATTCTGGGAATCCTAACTGACCTGAAAAAGAAAAAAAAGAAAACAAAAAGAAAAAAACAACTGCAGTGCCATCTATTAGACCTGAGCTTGTGTCTTATTCCAACCAATCGTTTTAAACAACTTTACATTTTAAAGTAACTTTATAAATTGTATACACTACAACTTTAGTGGATGGGTTTACCCATTTAACTATTAGCAACTGCTTTATTCAGGTTAAAAAAAAACAAACCAAAAAAAACTTTAAATTAAACGTTTACTTAAGACCATTAAAGACATTTAGGTATCTTCAAACTATCTACCTTTAGTTTTTGTTTTGTGCACCTTCATGGCACAAAAGGGTGAAATGTCAAAATGAATCTACTTTAAAACATCATGCACACGTTAGGGAGCTGAATTGGGGCCATAACTAAACAATCTTATTAAACATTTCTGGCCATAAAATCTGACCTTCTTTGTATTTTGAAGGACATCAATGTTTGTTCTGTGGCATTTTTTCAAAAAGAAAAAAACAAATCAGTTCATATCAAGCTACTTTCGTATCTGCAGTGTCGTAATATCGTATCTGTTCATACAAATAAATAGTTTCTTGTGTTTTGCAGTGAGACTGGGTCGGTTATTAAATGTAATTTTGAGTTCAGATACAATATGAGCGGATGCCACAAGCACTGCCTCATTTCGCCACCGAACTGATGATTACCTCGTGGTATTTCTTTGTGACCCTGGCAGGAATGCACTGGCAGTCGTAGCAGCGGTGAGAACAGCAGGCACAGTTTCCACCGCAGCGCTTCACAAGGAGGCAGCTGGGCCAGAAAATGGCATCTGTCCTTTTCAGCTCCTCACGCAAAGAAACTGAGTAGTTGCGCGGCGTGCAGCTGTACAGGCGAACCTCTTCCCTCAGCGTGTTTAGGTCAACTCCCCCTAAAAGACACATTGAAGATGATCAAGGCAGAACTTCCTACGACTATTTGACTTTCTGACTTTTGCGCTGCATTAACTCCAAACACACAAGTTAAAAGTAGCTACCTCTTGACTTCTTGTTGTGAATGAATGATTTTCCCAGCATGAGCCACGTGGGTTTGTACAGTTCTTCCATATCCAGCTGCCATCGCTCTGGCTCCAGGTACTTCATGACCTCCTCCACAGTACTCAGCTCTGCCACAGCTTCTGATAGCTCTTCCATGGTCTTCTGGACTGGAGGGAGAACTGCAGGGACTTCTGGTTCTGATACGCTCTGCAGACAAATCAACATAGCATAAGAGAAGAATGAGCATAAGGCTCACTTTTATAGTAAATAAAACAAGAATTCATATCAAATCTCCGTATATCACTCTGAAAAAGTGCTCAGATTGTTCTGTATCTGCTCGCAATATAAACCTCATTTGAGATGTGCACCCGTCAATAATAATGTTACAATACAATACCAACGCAGTTATGTTCACATAAAATGCATCTGCCAAAGCAACTGCCTTGAATGCAGAAGCTTAAATGGTTTGCTACTTTCAGATATATTTAGGAGCTTTTAAATGTCACATACTCACTGTTATTAATTTTGAATGTTACACTCACACCAAGAAGTAACTGTCATGTGTTCTGTCAGGGGTAATGCCGAGTCAGTGTCGAGGTCAGTGGCGGCTTCTGACAAATTTTTCAGGGGGGGCAACTACTGCAATGATGACTACTGGGTAAAATAATAATAAATAAAAGCCAGATAGCTTAACACTAATTACAGTGTTACATTGCATTGTTTAACCCTAGTACTATCTTCAAAAAAAGTCATGCTCCGTACACTCAAGCCAAAAATGTATATGTCCAAAAGAACTGCTATAAAATCCTTAATACATCAGTATTTTTTTCTTCTTTTTTTCCAGAAACTTCTTAATCAACTTCAGCACTGATCAAAATTATGCCATGATTCCCGCTGGTACTAGCTCTTGGAAAATCCACAACTATATGTTTTCCCCACTTTTGTTGCTATTTGCTTGATTTTTAAATTTGGTCTGGGCGGGCCAAATTCTTTAATAGCAAATTTTTCCACATTATTTTGGGGACTGAATGGTAACTCCTTGCTAGCCATGGCCGCGACGTTGATCTGGTGGCTTCCCGACCGCGTGCGCGCAAGCCCTCCCGGAGCCTATAGAGATGAATTGTAGGGTCCAAAATTTGAAAAAAAAAAAAAAATCTCAACATGTAAGTCTATGAGAGCACCTGAGGCGATTTTCAATCTGACTGAAATTGCCCCAAGGGGGCGGGGCTTCTGGTTGGAAAGTGTCATTCAGGCTGATCAATGTTACAGCAATATTCAGGCTGCTGATTGGACAATAATATTAAGACTTGGACCAGCAAAATAAAATATATTTTTTTCTTTTTTCATGTGGCTTAAGGAGGGTGATGCACTGTTGCCCACTATGGGCCAGCCACCCCTGGTCGAGGTGGCAAGAGAAGGTCAATATCTGCACATAGGGCCAGTCTGAGAAATAAACTGATTAAAAATTGGGGCTCCATGTGTTTATTTTTCCCATGTGAATTGCCCACTTAGGGTTACTCACCTGTCAGGTCCTAGTGAGACCAGAAAAGACACCCATTTCGTGCCTATATTCATTTATTACCTGTGTAAGTGAACATAATCCTTGCAAGCAATTCACATGGGGCCACATAATAAAAACACAATGAGGCCCAATTTTGGAGTTCAATTTCAACTTTTTCAAATATGTAATTTTAAGCCCACTTTCATGTCCTTTATATCCCCGCCCCCATGTTGGCAGGGAAACTAGTGACAGATGAGTGAAGAAGAGTATGTTCTGGACTTTGATATTTGACCAGTCAGGTGTCACAGCTAAAGAACAAATTTGTCAGTTTAACTGTTAGTTAAACTGTTTAACTGTCAATGACCATATATAACCATATATGATCATGTGAAACACTGTCAGGATGTAAATGTTTTACACCCTGCCAGTAATAACTATTGACGTAGATTTTGACCTCACTTGAGTCCAACAGAAACCGTGATGGCTCAGGGTAGCTGGAGGGCCCCAAAACATCCCCTCAGATAATGTTTGCACGAGCAGAACTTGGGAAACACATTTTTCCTATTTTTCATGATACCAAGGTCACCTTTTATGATGATATTATCAGACTACATCTAGATAAGTCTACATAAAAGTCTGCATAAATAAATAAATAGTTCAGATAAATATTTGGATCAATGTCTCATCAAAATTTACAAAAAAAAAAAAAAAAAGAAAAAAAAGTGAATGACTGAAATTCATTTCAGACTATAAATATATCATTAGGGGGGGGGAGTTAATCCCATGTGAATATTTGACTTTTGGTTTAGATAAGCAATCAGTCATTCCTTAAAAGCTTCCCAGACATTAGAAAAGAAATGACACTTGAAACTGACATTTTCTTTGGCAGTTGACATTGTTTAAAGATATAAATATTTTCCAAAAATGGAAAAAGCAAGTGTACCTTCCCTGGTCCTTTCATATTCACTGATTCATATCCACAGAGTCTGTGAATTTGGGTTTTATGTGCCAGTGATTGGAACTTGAGTGACAGCTTGTCTCTCTTTTTTTTTTTTTTCAACTTTCATGAAAAGAGTGAAAGAGTTCAGTACATTTCAGAAAAAAAATGGAAAGATTGTGGATGTGTGCGAGTCTGGCAAGGGGATTAAAACAATCTCCATATGATGTGAAATAAATGTTTCCACTGTTGAGAAAACCCTCCATCGGTGCCAATTTGAAAAGACTGCCAACTAGTTCGATGCTTGCAGCTTCAGCAAATTCAGCTCTAAAGCAGACTGAATCAAAGAATCCCAACTTTTTTTTTTTTTTTTTTTAACAGGATCTGCAGGTAACTCAGGCAGTCGTTGCTGTCAAAGTGCAGTGATGAAAAACAGCAGAGACCAGGTGTTTTGGAGTAAAGTGCTCTGGACAGATTAATCCAATATAAGAGTTATTTGACCACATTCGACCTTACTCAAAGCTTATGTGAAGCCGTACTATGTTTGAAACTTAAATTTCAACACAAAGTAGACCTTTTACAGCACACTACCAAGTCAACCAAGAAATGATTCAAAAATAAGAATTATATACCGCTTACAACACAAGTTAATTTATTAATTTTTTCAAGTAGCAGCATTTTGAGACAAAGTTTCAGTGTGTTTTCTGTTTGAGTCAGATACAACGCCTTGACTGAAACTGAGAACTCATTATCACAGAAACCTCCGACTGCCAGTTAGAATTTATATTTTTATTGATATTTTACACAGAGCACAAGATTACTGAAGCCACACATTTGAGACCCTGGACCACAAGTTTTGTTGATGTTATGAGGTAAACTTAATTGATGGAGGATGTTGATGAGACCTGGGAAGAGGCCACTGCCAGAAAGGGTTTGGCAAAAATGCAGAAGAATGGTGCACTTTAATGTGCATGTTAAATGGGACCTTCTGGAGTGAACATTTTTAAATTTTGAATATGATATGACTTCTTTTTTTTTTTTTTTTAACTTTTTTAGACAGGAGTCAGGGGAATGAGATACATTTTTGTTCTTTTTTTTTGTTGTTGTACAATGAAAGAACTGATTGTCCAAAAAAAAAAAGATCAAAACTTGATGAAGTTTTTAATTGTATTATTTTGCACGAATGACAAAATAAAATAAAATAAAATAAAATAAAATAAATGTTCATATTTCTGTTTGGACATGGATTCGTCAAATCCTTAAATTGACGCTTTGACGTTTCCAGCTAATTCCCATAAATTCCCATGATTCCCATGGAAGAGTTCCACTGTGGAATATTTCCAAAACTCCCCAACTTAACTTCCCAAAGAAAGTTCTTACAGTACGACAGCTGAGCGCATCTATGAAAAACCCTCAAACACGTTGCTGCTGAAGGAATTAGTTTTCTTGGAAAAGTGGTCAAAATTGTGAGCAGAAACACAAAAAAGAGTTGAGCAATATTGTTCATTTTAGACTAATTATCCCTCTTCATTTTAAAGGAAATATATATTTTATTAAATTAGATAGCGTTTAATTAACAGCATTTACGGAGATTAAAAAAAGCATTGATTAAAACTCCAATAAGTTACAGTAACATGTTGTTGAATGTATTCAAAAGGCTCTAATGTCTGAAGCTGAGAAGTGAAATAATTGAATTCTATTAAGTTGTCAAATGTGATTACATCTCTGTCACCTTCTCTGCTCATTTTGCATACCAAGATGTTCCTCAAGCTCTGGTTGGTGACAATATCATTTGTTTCAACGCTCTCAACTCTCCAGGCTATAGTGTGCAGCCACCGCGAAGATTGATAACTGGGGTGCTGGTCCTCCCACAGTATGAGAGGCTAATCTGTTGAACCTTTCAGTCTTGTGATGCTGTGTTTGTCCAACATGTCAGCTTGCTGCTCGCTCTAATCTTATGTGAATGACAGGGAGAGGGCAACATTGTGACACTCGCAAAAAGAAAAAAAAAAAAGAGCTTGTGAAGCGTTGAAAGCATTAGCGGCAGGCAGGTGGGTCTTAAAGCTTTGGGTGAGGCTGGTTCCAATAATCTTTATCAGTCCCTTGATTACTTACAAGAAAGAACTAGACCAGAATTCAGTAAGAGAAGATGGTGAGAGATGCAGATGTTTTCCCTTCACTGAACACTGCAAGGATGTTTGAGTTATTTCCAAGTGATATGCTAATATGGGGCATTTTCAAAACACCTGGAGAAACACAACAGCTGGATCATTCACACACATGCACACATACATTTAAATTCCTCCGACAATACAATGGGAAACACAATAGAGGCACCACTAAATATGCAAATGCACTTCAATGATAAACTACCAGTGCTGACAGCAAAGATAAAGTGTGCCTTCAGACTCTACAGGCTTTATCTATCCATTCATATAACTGTTTACTCCTATTTATTGTCGCAGGGATCTGCTGGAGCTTATCCCAGCTCTCCTCAGGCAAAAGGCAGCGGCACACCCTGGACAGGCCACCAATCCATCGCATGACCGCATACAGAATAACAACCGGTCACACCACTGTAGGCTGCAGTCCGCTTTTAAAAAAAGTTCATTTTCCTGTTTGGTTTGGTTTGGTTTGTCTCATGTGACCACTATAAATCACACCTAAGTGCAGATTTAAAACAATTAGACAGAGACCCCCAAAAAGATGATGCATCAAATCAAAATAAAACTTACATATATGTGTGTGTGTATATGTATGTATGTATATATATATATATATATATTTTTTTTTTTTTTCAGCAGCAGGCACGTCTAACCAAAAACATATTGTCTTTATTGCGTTCTATTTTTTTCCAGTGTGAAAAGAACCAAACGGAGGAGAAAGTGTTCCAAGTTTAAAAACTCATCAAGTGATTCAGACCAGAGCAGATGAACAAAGCTATGAGGACACCCTAAGATGAATGTCAGCCCTTCAGTCGGGCCACACATCAAGAAAAATGAATCAAAAACTAAAATAAGTCCACTTTAACAATATCTGCCTGTGCAAGATCTAATACAGAAAGGACTGATATGATTTATTTACAGGGTAAGAAAATGTAATACTCACAACCGAATTCCTTTGTAATCGAGATAAAATTGAGATGCCAATGGTGTGACATGGTTGCACCACAGACACCAAACATGCAGCAGATGCAGAATCGTGCTCACGCCACACATTTGACTCATAGCAATGAGGTTACTTTTATAACCACTGTGAATATCTTTGGTTTATCTGGCACCAGCCGAGATAAACCAACATAAATGTTTGAAAAGCATTATGAGAGAAGGACAGGTAATAGTTAGACAGAGCTGCATTTCCAGACGACGAGGGTATGTCGTGATTCATCTTCAGCTTAACCTCGACATTATCTAACCGTGTGGGCTGGAATCAATTAACAGCTTGTGAATGTAGATGGTATAACACTCCCCCAAATAGGCAGCATTCTGCTCAAGAAACCCAACCATTTTTCAGAGGCATATCAAGCCGGTGTGAAAACAATTACCTCAAAGAGAAGCATTGTTTAAAAGGAAGGAATATAGGGCAAAAATCAACCATCACACATTTTAGCAATGAGGAGCAGTAATAGTGAGCACCACGAGAACAATAGAAAAGGTTAAACTCAAGAAAAGAGCACAAGATTTAAAAATAAACAGAAAGAATGGAAACTGGGCGAGTGGAATGACATTCAACAATGGCTTGGAGCAGATTCAAAAACAGGACACTGATTTGACTTAGCATGTTGAAATGATAGCACTATCTTAATCCACTGAGCCAGTAGGCTATACACACACCCATGTACGCGTGTGTGTGTGTATATATTTGTGTACATACATATATATATATATATATATATATATATATATATATATATAT
>JBAMYA010026720.1:0-16294 GCA_037176975.1 Arrhamphus sclerolepis | reverse complement strand
GATCTTATGAGCAAGGTGTTGGCTTAAGGACTGAAATGCTTCTCACATCGCTGCAGGATTTATGTTTTCTTTTTTTTTTCCTCTGCACCTTCATCTGCTTTAAATTTACAGTTCTTTGTTTAGCATTAAACACAGACTTTTGAGTCCAGCTACTTCCTGTAGATTAGATCACATTCTTGTGTACATGGCTTTAACCCAGCATACAAAAAAATCATATTTGTTCATGGATACCCTTTCATGAAAGTAGAGGCTAAATAATCGGCTGTCCAATAGTAACAGGTTATTACTACTTTCATGTGTTGTAAAATCTCTTGTTTCTTTGAATAAGCTATTAATGCCCTTCAGATAATGTACCTGTGTTGTACATCCACAAGATCCTTAAACCAGAAGTGTAACTAATGTGAAGCTGTTTGATGTCCTGCTGTAAAAGGGTATGTGCTCCATCTAACTTGTCGTTGTTCTGCTTTGGAAAGAAAAGCCTTCATGCACATCAGGGCAGTGCTAAGTTTGGATTCTCCAGCTGCTGACCTGACTGGGTCAGCTGATGTTATCTCCACATGGATACCTAAGTGAATCAGTGAATATTTCACACTTTACCAGTGGCAACTGTGTAATTTTATTTTCTGCTACTTGTGCCTTGATATATATTTTTTCCCCTCCGCCTACCCCACAATAGCTCTTGTTCATCTTAAGAGGCAGCAGTGAGTCTCATGTCACAGTTTGCTCAAACTGTGTTGTCACTTGGTTGTACGTTTCTATTTCCAGGCTGCCATGTCAGCCGTAGATGCTGACACACGTACAGCTTTGGCCTGCTGGTATAGGTCTCTGATATGTAAACAGAGGAATGTATTTCTCTTGCATGCAGCCATCCTGTTTTCAATTAGAAAAAAAATTTGTCCTTTCACAAGGGAACTACACAAGTGTTAAGGCATAAACTGTAACTTGTTACGCTCCAAAGAGAAGAACACACCCTCATTATACCCCATTAAATTCTGATTTCACTGAGGAGGCAAGGAGAGTAACAAAGCTCTGCTTCAGACTGAAATGAAGTGAAGGGGCGTTTCAAAAGTCCAGTTGTCGGCGCACAACTGAGTTAATGTAAAAGTGCTGTAAATTCTGTTTAGTCGATGGAGATGTAAAGTTCCAGTTTGCCAAAGAGGCTGCTGGGATATTTTTAGTGCTAAACAGGAGGCATTCCCCGAGTGAGGAACAGCTGCTTGGGCGTCCATAGCAGTGCCTGTCAGATTAGAGAGCCTACCACTCCCGATAAGACCAGTATGGAGCAGGGCCAAATCCACTTCACCAGGTGGCCAATGATGATAGAGTCCAGCTCCATCAAGCAGGCCACTTCTCTGAAAGCGTGGGTTATCACGTAGGAGCACTAATGAGAGGAGTTCGAAATTCTGTTTCCTGTAATTTAAATGAAATGGTGTTTTTAGGATGGATGGAGCAAGCATTTTATAATTCAAGTCACTACTAGGTTTAGAGGATGACACAGAGACGAGGGCTCTGTTTTTTCCGCTTTGAGGTAAGCTTGCTTCATACGGTATTTGAACACGGAGATGACTGAAAATGGAATGTCCACTTCGAGTATCTACACTTGTCGGGCTTGTGCTGCTCTTCTTGTTGATGTTTTGTGTTCCCTCCTCTGCAGGCCCTCCCTCACTGAGCAGGCAGAGAGAGGTCACCCTGTCCCCGCCTCCCCTGCACCTCATACCTCCGAACACCACCTCCCTCCTACCCCCCAAGACACCACAGAGCTTTCTGCTTTTTCTCCTACACCCTCGGGGAGTCACACACCTGCATCCTGCCTTCCTCCTCCAGCTCCTGCTACCACCTCCGCACCTCCTGCTAATCATTATGAGGACCCTCACCCCCCTTCTGCTCCTTTCCATGTCCCTTTAAGGTACGAATGCACCACTGATGATTTAATATAGTCATATATTTCATTATTAACTTCATTCTCATTCACAATATGCTGTGTCAAAAAAAAAAGTTTATAATAAGGTTAATAAGGCTTTACATTTGACAAGATTTTACCCAGATGTGGTACAGGTCTCTTTCATTCTGCTTTATGAAAATCAGCCAAATCCTCATCCTTTCTTCCCCATGGCTTGGATCAGGTGACATCTGTTACATCCACTAATCTCGCAGGTCCTGATTCTTGGAGCTCGCTAACAGAGACATAGACGTCCACACCTTTTCCCTGCTCTAACTTAAAGGAGTACGGTATGAAGAAGATTCTGTGGATACACTTATACAGGAAAATATTTGCCTGGGGAAGCCAGGTGGATATCTTATACTAGCATAAAAGCACAAACAGGTGAAAACAGACACTCTGTCTACTGTTCATATTAAATAAACCACTCATAATTTATCAATTAAAGTGCTTATTGGTGCTGGTTGATTAATTTGGTTACTTTTAGATGGCACAAAGATGTTTCCTCCTGATTTACCATGAAAGCAGCATCAATTTTGCTTAGTAAAAAAACAGACAAACAGATAAAAGTACTCTTAAACATTAGAGTACAACCTATGAGACTTCTGACCATGTATGCATAAATTATCCAGCATAACTGCCATTTGCTTAAAAAAAATCCAGAGGAAAGGTTGTCTTCAATTCATTTTATTACCCCACTCACAAAATTACAGCATGGCATTGCTATGTCCACCCACCACAATAACCCAAACAAAATAGGATTTGCTAATGTGAATTTAGTGGTCATGGAAACTCGGATGCACACTGTATAATTGTGGCCTTCCCTGCTCGCCCACCCTTGTGGGCGGATGCCCCTTCAAGTTTGGGTCCTCTACCAGAGGCCTGGGAGCTGGGAGTATCTGAGCTGTTCATCAGACTGGGCTCTTCTGCACATAGATCTCAGCTCTGCTGGACTAAAGTCTTCAAATTACCACTGGCACCACTGGCTTCCGTCTCCTCCCGTGACCAGGTTACTGTAGCAGTGTAGTATCTGATTACAGTTATAAAGGCATAGGTGGATTAGACTTTGTTTTTCCTATTTTGTTGGCTTTTCAAGACCTGTGTTACTCTTTGTAGACAGCTTGTTCATAGTTTCCATTTGCTACTGGGATCCCAAGGTACTTTGAGCTGTTTTGAACATTTGCTATACTATGTTGCCAGTTCTTTTTTTTTTTTTTGAGCTCCCCTTTGATATGTTTGAGAGCGTTTATCTAGCCTGAATGACATTCATGTATATTGTGGTGAGGTGGGTCAGTGATTCTCAGTCCTGACATACAGCCTGGTCTCATATGCAGAAGAGGGGGGCTGAAGATTGTGCCACTTGACAAGAAGTATAATGGATCCACAAAAATACAGTCACACAAGTGAAGTCAAGTTGGCTTCCATGTATGTTTCAGTACGTGCATATAGGTATTAGATCAAACCTGTTTTTGCTGTTTGATTGTCTATACCTCTCTTAATCCAAAATAGAGAGAATTCTTAATTGATGTCATTGCAAACATCTGAGAGTCTCGTTAAAAAGAGTTCAACAGTAATACTAATAATGATATGACAATAATCTTTTGGCCATTTTATTGAAACTTAGCATCCCTACCGTTAATACAAAACATTAATCTGCAGCACTTTGGTTTGCAATTTATTCAATGCACTTTATTCTGTAAAAGAGAATGACTCAGCCGCTTCCACCATGCAGTGTTGTTTGCAACCAGCAGAGGGTGTTTGCTCCACATTGTACTTTACACCCAGCTGTCTGAACGCTGCAGTCAGCTGGTGCATACATGATTAGATATATGGTCACAGCGCTCTTATATCTCACCACTACTCAGCGTCAAGTTGAAGCAGAAAGTCAGTAACTAAAGTAAGATTTTATGTGTGGACATACACATCTGTTTGAAGCAACTGCGCTGCTCTTTAGCTTTTTAAAATGCTCCCTGTTCAGAGATCACCAGAATTTTGAGAAAGTCAGTATATCATGATATTATATTATTTATGGTCTCTGAGAGGCCTGTTAGATAACACTATAGCTAGCACAGTGACATGAACGTAATATTCTGACTGGATGTCGGATTGTCAGGTTTGCCTGCAGATTTGCAGCAGCCATGCCTGCACACATATAGATGAACATTGGATTTAATCTGGTACATTAATGTTTTACAGTTAAACATTCTTAATGCTAATAAAACATGATGTGCCAATCAAGCTCCCCAGAGCTGCTGATTGTTTTTCATATTGTCAGAAGGTACATTTAACTTTTCATGTTTGATTTTTCTTCACCATTCACTAATAAGAGTTTTTTTTTTTTAAAGAGCGAGAGTGGCTTTTCTGATAAAAATAACTATAAAAAAATTTCAAATTAAAAAATCTTCCCACACATTTTATACAAATTAGTGCAGAGCACTTCCTTCTCAGACAGACACCTTCTTTTATCTGTTCTTGTGACTGATGGGCCTCACCATTACCGTGCATGAGTGCATTTTGTGTTCTTATATTAAGGGTTGACTGATATCTCTTTTTATTTCAGGTTTCTTAGCAATTTTCTGAGAACTTCTGATCACACAGTTTCCTTCTGTTTTGTGTTTGAAAACACATACGTATGCGTTGGAGCGTGTCCCTCTCTTAATGCATTTGAACCTTTTTACGCACGCCAACAGATCGGCCCTCTAAATTTGGAACCGGTGTCCCACTTCATCTAAACTGTGTCAGCAGTGACGTTTCACTTAAATTTCTCAAACCGCACTTTTACTTCCCCCTTAACTTCAAGATATTTTCAGTCTTTAGATTTATATTATCACCTATAATTCTGCTGCATAAGGAGTTTCCCTGTTTTGAGATTCATTATGAAGAATATATTTTATTTTGCTTAAGGCTGTTCAAGTAGGTTTGTGTATTGTGAGTTTTTGTGCAAGATTAATTGACTTTTTTTGTTGAGATTACTCTTGAGATAGACATAATATATATTTATAGTATTATTCATAATAGAATAAGTAGCAGCAGTGACTTTAGAGAAGTCATCTTTGCTGCTAATCTTTCCAGAAAGGATCATAAGAATGATAATCTGGTCTCTGTCATTCTACAGTGAGAAAGATGATACACAAGTGGAAAATTATTTTACAATGGAGTGGGCGTCCCAGGGAGTTCACTCCAAAAGTTAGTTAGTTACCACAGATGTATTTAGGTTTTTACACACCACTTTTGCACATCTCCTTTTTTTTTTTTTTAATTTGGTCAAATGCATCATTACACTGTGTAATATGTCATCTTATGTTGTTCATATGAAGTTTACGTGATGTTAATAGCTGTTATGGATGAGTTTATATTCATTATAAAACTTTAGATATGAAAGGCAGCTGTTTTTTTTATTTATTTTTGTTTTGCAACCATGCTCTTTAATCCGGACCCATCATTTTTTGAAAAGACAAACTGGTCTGTGCCCTCACACTCTGTGTAGAAGCACATTCCTCGGGCAGATGCATATCAATGGTAATATTTCTTGCTGAGTGCAGTTATGAATCTTTAAAAAAAAAAACTGCCACTGCCATATCTTCCAGTGCCTGAGTTTGTTGAAATTTTTATGCCTTCTTTTTCAGCAGTTGCAGCTGCCGCACGAGGCCCGACGCTGAAAGCTGCAATAAAAAGAGAAGGTTCTTGTCAACCATTTAGTAGATTACAGATTATTGGAACAGATATTCTATCTGCTTTTGTGTCCTAGATGCATTTCTGAACATGTATCGGTGGCCTAGATGGCAGCGGCAGTCAATGGTTTTTGTTTGACAGAGGTTTGTATTGGGGGGTTGTGAGTGGGCCACAATTTTAGAGCCCCCTCAGGCTGTGAAACATTGACCATCAACCCATTTGAGAGTAGAACCACATCAATATACTTGGTGAATGTCTGTTAAGGGACTTCATGTTTACATGCAAACATCGGATACACTGGCTTTTACACGGACCAGGTTTTGTGTTCTGTTGAGGAACTTGAGCTTCTGTCATTTATTCACTCCTTTTTTTTTCTTCTTTTTTTGTCCTCACAAGCAGAGACACCTGAAACTTCAATAACAGCCACTTTGTTACGCCAGCAGGCTCCAGTTATTGTGGAGTGTCCTCGTTTCGCCACTTTCTCATGAATGCTCACCAGATTTCTTCTTCTCATATTTCAAAATCCCCTCTTTCCCACTGCTCCTTGATGATCAGTGGGAAACTTGTTGAAACCATTTTACGATCATTTTTCTAATCTCAAAGGGCATAGTCTTTGACACACACAGATGGCAAAAAAAGAAAGATAACTTGGAGACAATGGCTCAAACTCCTCTTGTGCAAGGGTTGATAAATTAGTTCACCAAGCCAGTTCTCAGACATGGGATGCAACGTGCCAATAAACAATGATGCTGATTTTGATTCTGTACCACAGATCCATCCCATGTTTCTTATTTTCCATACTTTAAAAAACAAAATTTTTTTTTGCACATTTTGCATTTAAAAGAAAATACAAAGTGATGTTTTGATTCACAACAGAGTGAGAGCTAACTAATACTCATACTCTAGTTTCACTGAGTCTATTGTTTACCTCAGGCATCCCTCTGGTTGGCTAAGATGATTGTTGGAAGCTTCCATTGTGCCAAAAGGAGGCACAAAATGACGTTTTTTTTCTAGACAAATCCCAGGGTGACAGGAGAGATCCTAGCAGGAAGAAAGGCACATTTGCAAGGTACGCTTACTGTGGGAGTGAGGAAGAGGGGAGCTGACAGTATGAAGGAGAAAGTGCCTGTTAATCAGAGTGGTTTGGGGGTCTGCTATTGTTTGACTCCCCTACATCATCTCAGCAACAGACGGGGGGGGGAAAAAAGGCTGTGTGTCTTTTTAAAGGCGCAGGATTGTGGTGTCGGGGGAGAGAGTGGAGGAAAAAGGGGGAGGAGGTAGCGAGAGCAACAACACAGCTCAGCGATTTCAGCAGCCAAACGGAGAAGAGACACCTTAGACACGCATGCAGGGAAGCAGGATTAATATTTTATCCTTTTTTTTAACCCCTCCATTTTTACCCTTTATATTCTGTTATTGGACATTTCAATCCTCCTGGTGGTGCATCCCTTCACCCACCATATGAGAAGCAAGAATATTACCAGTCCGTTGAGGGACAGAGGACTGGGGATGCTGTGCATAAAGTGAAGAGTCCTTAATCATCCGCTGTTCTGCTCCTGATGCGAGCGGCTCATGCTCATCCTCTGCACTGCAGCACAGTGAGCTCAGCCACTGCTCACCTCATCTGACGGAGGATTCCTGCCTTCACCGCAAGGATCTCAGTCAAAGGAAGGAAGCCAGAGTTCTTGGCATAGCAGGTGTATGTTGATGCTGTCTGGAGAGCAGGAGCAGGCAGGGGGGGAAGGGGTAGCAGAGCTAGCTGAGGATGGGAGCCAACGAGTCCATGGAGCAAGGACAGACCCCCTGTCCCTCACAGGAACACATGTGAGTTGGACGCGATCTGCATTTTGCTCATTGTTTTTCTCTGAAAATGTCCAGAGGTGTGGAGTGAAAAAGGATGTGTTTCTTTCCAAACCAGGAGAACTGTCATCTGATGTTTCTTTCAATAATTCATTGCTCTTCCATGCAACATAAATGTTTTGTTTAGCTGCATGGTGATTTTACGATTCATATTATAGTAATCTATGAGTAAAATATGGCTGACAATTTAAACAAAAAGAAAAGAAGCAGAGAGATGAGGGGTAAAGAAAAGGCAGTTTGTTCTTTTTTTTCTTCCTTTGTAGACTTTTTATTTAGAAAATACAGCCAAGTGAGCATGCCCACATTGCTGTCATTTGCTTTTTTTGATGTAAATAAGGATGAGGAAAATCTGAGCACGTGTGCCGACACATGCACAGGTACATCTGTTTGCTTTCAGCTTCAGTTCAGTGTACATGAATAAACCATAATAGTGCTTCTGGGGAGCCTGTGGGAATAAAAATACAGGGAAAGCGCTGCCTCTGGGAGGCTGGTGGTGTGATGTTTTGTTCTGTAAGAAAGAGGACGCGACTGCCGCGCTGGGAACGAGAACTGGTGACTGTATTGAAATGGAACGTGGTGCGTGGGGGTTGAGAATAACTTGGAAATGTCATCGGATGAGAAGGACGGAGCAAAAGTGCTCCACTTTGTTTTATTTATATCACAGACACAGTTCTGCACACAGGAAGATGAAGGTATGGAAAGACGGTGAAGGAGGATTGTGGAAGGTTTCTTTGCAATGAAGAAATTGATATTTTATGATATTAGAGCTCTTCAGACTCCAGACCTCAGCAGACTGGGTACTCAGCAGTGACATGGTTTTTATTTTATGGGTTAGCTGCTGTCTTCCCACAGGTGTGCAAAACTGAGCTCACTCTCTTGAGTTGTGAAACAAAAGAACTGACTGTGTGTAGAGAAAGACTCTGTGCAGTGTCAGGTGAATGAAATTACGGCGACATCCAAAGTGCTTTTAAAAAAAAATAATAATGATGATTAAAATAATTCTCCCACATTAGGTTTTCTGGAAATCTCCAGTTTCTCCTTGGCTGTATTCCTATGGTTTTCCATGAGATACATTTCTGCCTTTTGCCACCTTGCTGATACTCTGTCCTTTGTCCTCACCCTGACTTGGTGTCTTTTAATGTGCCATCTGCTTGCAATCAGTCTCTCAGATTAGACTGAGGTAATGCACTTAGAGATTATCTTTGTCTGACAGTCTTTTGTCTTAATGCCTTATTTGTTTTGAGGGGATTTCTTGGCAAAATGATTCCAGACTTCAGAAGAGAGGTCTTGCTGATTGAAATCGACATCACTTGGGACAAAAATGAGAGACAGACACCACACTGTTATTTGTTCTTTTCAGAAAAGGTTTTGGGTCAGATTCTGTTAAATGACCTGCAGATGGTGCAGTAATTTTGGGAGGTTTGGGAGTTATTACCACACTATGCTATTGTCCAAATATAGGCTACAACCTCTGAAATTCACATCATATCTGTATGCAAACTATGTGCAGGTTCTTCTTAAATGAAATGGTTGCTGTCGTGTACAGTTATGATGTAATACTTTGAATTCAGTCATTCATGAAACTAGAAAAGTGCTGGAGCTCCCTCTGTTGGTCCCTCTCTGTCTGCTCTTCCATAGAGCATGAAAAACATTTTTTTTTGCTATATTTCTCACTCAAATCTGTTCATACTGAGCAGAACAGATGCAAAAGGGATTAAATTCAGCTGAGTCTTAAAGAGAAGTTGCCCTTTTTTTTTTGTTTTGTACAGCAAGTGATTTTTTTTTTTCAATACTTTCCCTAATCAAGTTTATTAATTATTGTTTAGTCCCTTAACACAAAAGCTTTTGACAGATTTATGTGCTTTTATGCTGATAAAAGCTCCCATCATAAACAACCTAGAAGCTCCAGAACATCTGTGAGGAAAGAGCTTGATGGATTAAGACACACTGACAAAGACGTGGTGATTGTGGTGACGGAGTGGGAAATGAGGGAAAGTAGGGGATTTCAGAGCAAAGGAGAAGTGAAATGAAAGAAATAGATGAACATCGATGTCCAGACAGACCGGGTTTCAAGGACTATGACAGTCAAGGGATGATGGATGGAGCATGTGGCAGCTAATCCATTGAGGTTAATTATGCAGCTGTGTGGAGACCAGCAGCTTATCTCCATGATGCTTTCCCTTTTTTTTCTTTATCCACCAGCTTTCATCTTTATTATGTCAGTCTTAGAAGATGACGTCAACCTCTGTATTCCTAAAAGATCATGTTGAAATGTTCATTTTGGAACACATGAGGTGGTTCCTGGGTTATTTGTTAGTGTATTGACTTTTGCTCTTTTCGCCAGTGCCTTTTCCAAAGCACTGAAGGCTGTTCAGACAGACTAAGTTGGATTTGGCTAAAAGCAGAGACTCGTCTGACTGTCTGACGTGCAGCGCCTCTGCCTCCTGCTGTAGAGATTCTGTCTCCGGGCAGTGATCTCAGCCTATAAGAGCCTGCTGTTAAACGCTGCTCTCTTTGTTTCTGTTCACCCCCATGCGCTGACTGCTCAACCACACACTGCTTTTCCTCTTGCAATATTTTCTATGTTTCTAGGTACCACAGTATCTCCTAGACACTTTATTGTGGTAACTCATAAGACATCCCCCGATGATTATCCTAAACCCCCCTTATTAGGTTCACATCCATAGTTAATTGCAGCTCTTGTTCTGTCATCTCACAGGTTTTATTATTTGCTTTTGAATTAATATGATTGGTGTTGATCATTTTTGGAGGAGTAGAAGTAGAATATAAACAAAATTGTTATTGATTTATATCATATTGTATTGTTGGTGCTGTTGCGTCACTATTGTCCCTCAGAAATCAACACTTGCCTGGACTGTGTTGGACTGGCAAAGCCTCGGATAGATGTGTTTGTGTGCGTTGGACTGCTTGTATTGAGTGAAACCCCCCCCCCCCATTATAGCTGAACATATGGTGGGGAACGACCTCCTGTTACCATGGGAACACAGTGTTTGCAGCTACATAAGAGATGTTCTCTGCTAGGACATAAACAGAGCACTGAAATGAAGTCTAATGTATTTGTTATTTTCACCTTTGTTCTGTTTCATATCCGTCTCAGCTTTTATAGAAAAGCAATAAATAAAGAATTGATAAATGAAATCTCCTATTGTTAAAATGACTGGATAATTTTACTGCCATAGATCTTTTACCTGTTGTCATGCATCTTTATTTAGTCTTTGCGTATCACACTCTGAAAGGGCATTTATACCTTTGAAGCTGCCTGTCCGCTACCTTTCCAACCATCTGACAACCTGATCCTGTATCTCAGAGACTGATCCACACTGATTTCTTGGCAGAGCAGTGCAATCCTGCTGGGACTCACTGGGCCCTCACAGATATAACATCTTCGCCTCACTTCTCAGCCATTTTCTGTCTTTCTGACAGTTTACATCAGTGTTAGAGCATGTATAAAGCACGTACCACAAATTATTTTACAACTTTAACTGGCTACTTCATGTAGTCACATATGTTGCTTATATTTGAGAAGTAAAATATGTATCTTTATATAATCTATTAATTATTATATTACTATACTTTATATTATTAGTGTTGTTTTATACAAAAAAAATTCTCCTGTGGTGTGAGAACCAAATCAGACTCTTGACTGTGCCAGTAAAGGACATTTGTTGACCATCTCTAAATTTCTCTTATTTATGTATTTATTTATTTTTATTCTGATGTATAAATGGTGTTTCAAGCCACGTTTCTGGATATATGCAATATGTCTTTGACAAAGGACTCCAAGAACTTGCTGATCAGCAGTGCTAAGAGGCGAATCCCTGTGGATTAACTTGATCAATCGTGCCTTACAGCAGAACAAAGGCATATCTTTGCTGTAAGAAAAGCAATTTCTGTTACATTGTGTTATAATTCAGGCAGAGAGAGTTGATATTATTGGATCTTTTTGTGTTCAATATACATGACGGAGCATGTGTATTGAACCATCATAAGAGGAGGATGGGCTTGAAGGCAGTAGATATAGCAAAAATGGTAAAGGAGCCTAAGAGAGAGGGAGGGAGGAGAGTTGAGACAGGAAGGCTGGGAGAGAGAGAGACAGAATATACAGTATATTGCAGGAGGTGGGCTTCTGCAGACAGCCTCATTTAAATTGGGGGACATCATTTCCTTCTGGCTCGGTGAGGAGACAGACTGATATGGTTACTGATGGCAACGTGAAAATGCTTTAGATGGGGAACAAAGAGATCTGGACAACAGAGAAAAAGAGAAAAGGCATTGAAACGGCTGGATCTGCTGTCTTAGCCATTGTCTCAGGAAGAGGCTGCGTTGCACCTACCTGCTTGTCAGGCAGAAGCTTTGTGGTGCGAAGAGGTGCAGCCCACCGGTAGCCATGGCAGTGAGTGCGTGGCAGGCTCTGTCGCCACTGCAGTGGGCTCGCTGGGGCTGGGACACGCTGCTGGGAGGGGCAGGAGACGGGAACAGCCCCGACTCAGATCCAGCTCTGGGTCTCCTGCGACGTCTTTCTTGGGGTTCTCGTCATGACAGCATGATCAGGGATGCCGTCAGACAGAGGTGAGACAGGATGGGACTGTGGGGCTGTATTTCATCAAATGGTACATGGACCAGAAGAGCATGAAGCCTGAGAGCTTTACTTAAATTCGTGTACGTGTGTGTAGGATCATTACGATAAACACAATATCCAATCTATTACTTTTTTTATTTGAAGACTGTCATCAGGCAGAAATCATTTTGGCTCATCAGTCCCCTGCATGGTTCATCTTTATAGCCTGAGGTGGACTGGTCTGTCTTAATGTGTCTCAGGTGTGTCATATATGTTACCTTACTGAAGATTCAGCATTTTCATTTGTGACATTTAAGTCCTCTAGAAATGAAAGCAGCAACATATGAACCTCAAGGATTTTCTTTTTCACCAGTACCTATTAGAGCTAAACAGCAGGTTTTTCTTTCTATTCTTGACAAACCAGATTATGTACAGAATAATCTCTGTGGCTTTGTGATAAAAAGTGTGTATTTTTTGATGTAATGGTCCTCAGCATAATTTGACCTTCCCAGTATAGTTTTATAGGGTCTCTACAGCCTCAGTAATATAAGTCTAGTTCACAGGAGAATTTATTAAAGTTGTCTTTATTTTCTTGTTGCAGGAGCTCGGACTCTGATGGTGCTTTTGAGACTCCTGAATCTACTACTCCTGTGAAGGCTGCTTCTCCCATAGATCCTCACAGAGAGCAACTGACATCTGATGGCAAAGGTGCAGTAGGACATAACTATGATGTGTGCTTAACCCTTCAAAGGTGCAAGAATCTTTGTTAAAAAGTAGTGGTACACCACCTAGTGGAATGAAGTTGTATTTCACATAGACAGTCCAGTCTATAGTTCAGTCTCACTCTTTAACTTTCTATCCAGAGCAGAGACTGTTGTTGAATTATTTTGCTTTCATTTTTCATACTGCAAGTGTCAAATACCAGCTCCAAGGAGGCATTCTCTTCTTAACATCCTCCTGCACACCGATCAGTTAAAATATATATATATTGATCCTGGTTATTTTTATAAAATGTTGCTTGTATTTGACCTTTTTGCCAAGTAAAATCTATCTTTAATCTCTTCTCCATCTTTTGCAGAAGAGATCACCTCAGTGAGTGATCTTGCTTCTGATTCTACGAAAGCTGAACCACCTTGCCATTCTCTGCAATCTACTTTTGACGAAAACAAGCCCATTGCTGCTAGTGGTACATATAACATAGATGTTTACGCTGTAGAGCCCTCGAGTCACACTCTGACCCGTTCTCTCAGCCTTCAGGGCGGAGAATTAGATAGCTCTAGTGCGTTGGACAGCTTGGCATCAGGAGGTTTCCGTCCACACTCTGAATCCTTCAGTGTAGGCACTGAGAGTGCCCCGGGGACACTTCGTAGGCCCAAGAAAGTCCGTCCCGGGTCTGTTAAGAAGAAACCTCTCCTAAGACAAAACTCCAACCCTGAAAGCCCAAGGCCAGCCTCATCCAGCAGCACCCCAGAAGTTAAGAAACAGGCAAAGCCTCGAACTGCCAGCCCTCTGCAGAGTCAGGAGGAAACAGAAGGAGGCTCTGCAACTCCAAGCCCAGGGGGGACTCTCCGTAGAGGGAGGAAGAGCCGTGTAGAAACTCCCCCTCCTCTTCCAGAGGAAACAAAATACACCAGCCAAGAAGAGAATCGTGGTGTCCCTGCCTTACCTTTATGCCAGGAGGAGATCCCTCTGCCTGCTAGTCTAACGGACAAAGACGAATCTCCCATTCCTCCTTGTGCCTCTTACCAATGGGATCCAGAGAACTTTGAGAACATTAACCCTTTTAAGACTGGAGGTAGTAAAATTGCCAATTCCCCTGTTTTGGGTCGTAAGGGTCCTGTGTGCGGCCCTGCTGCCAGCCCTCCAAAGAGTCCGCCTGTCCCTACTGTCGAACCACACCATCCCACTCCCCCGGTTCCTCTTGAAGAGCCTGTCACTAACCCTGAGGAGCAACCTATTTTGCCCAAGCGTCAGCCAGTGAGACTGGAGTTTGACTACTCTGAGGAGAGCTCAGAGGCATCACATCCGGCCTCTCCTCCACTAAAGAAAGTGGGCAAGAAGTCCAGTGCCAAGATGCCTCTGAGGAAAACAAAGCTGGGGCTGAAAAAGGCACCTCCCACGCAGGTGGAGCAGCTGGAGCAGCTGGAGCAGCTGGACAACAACCCTCCTCCATCCCAAAATGGCAACGAAGATGAAATCATTGTTCCCAAAGCGACTTACAACTTTGAAGCGGACAAATGGGATGATCCGAACTTCAATCCATTTACATCAAAGAAAAATATCTCAAACTCCCCCAAAATGTCTAGACCAGCATATAGCTTTGAAGCCAGCAACTTCGATGACTCCATAGATCCTTTCAAATCCTCCAACAAGTTAGCCATTTCCCCTCCTAAGGCATCTGCCTCTTTTGAAGTGTCTTCCAATGACTATGATAATGAAAATGACAACATTGGAGAACTGGAGGACCAAAACCAGAATAAACCTACCAAAAAGAAGAAAACGCCCATAAAATCGTAAGTCACATTGTAAACTAGAGCATCCTACATTAACACTGTAGTCCACACTTCCTTTCAGAACGAGTGTCTTCATCTGTGAGGATTTTAGATTAGTTTCTGTTTATATGTGGTGTACTAGTCTGTTATGCCAGTGTCCTCTGTCTGTCTCTCTGTCACCTGTGTTTGTGTATTCTCATATATCACAGGAAGTCCAGGGGTGTGTCTTCTCTTTGTTGTTTGTTGTAAGTACAGGGACAACACGACCATCCAGCCTTTTTGACCCCTAATTCCATTCAGCTCCTTTAAAAACAGCATGTTGCTCTGTTGTTCCCCTTCCTATTAACAGAAAACCAAAACCACCGTACCCACTTTCAAGCAAATGCATTTTAAACTTTTTAAGTTCATCCCCTTTTTACTGAAGGATGCCTCTTTTGAATGATTCTGAGAGTTGATGTCCTGCGTATGGTACAATTGCAAACTGTGTGCCAGGAGAGGAACTTAAGAGACCGCTTAATATAGTCATTCCGGTACAGCTTTAGGGTTAAAATATGTTACAAAATCTTCAAAACATGAAGATTTTCATGATCAAGACTTACCACTCACATGCTAATGCAATATTACATGAGGATTAGGTGAAGAAGCAGCATAAAAAACTTGATGTCACCAAGAGAGACACGTGGATCACTGTCCAATAAGGTGCTGTTGAGCCACTGGCGGCCTTCAGACAAAGAGTTATTATATATTTGCAGCTTTAAGCAGCAAACTGTTTAAATTTCAGTTTTGAGTTATTCTTGTCTCCCATCCCAGTCGCCTCTTGTTGCAACTGTGTTTCACTTTCCAGCACGATATAAAACAACAATAACAATGGAGACCACCTCAAAGAGCTACAATGGGAAGTCGTGGGAGAGGTGACAAGACAATTAAAGTAATGGCTGAAGAGAAAATGAAAGAGACAGAGAAAGAGATCAAGCAGTGGTAGATCTTGGACAGTGTCATACAAGTGATTTAAGCGACAAACTATAGGGTACTGATGGAGACAAAAACTGCAAAAGTTCCTTTTTTTTATGGCAGTTAAATATATATATAATTTTAATCAGTATTTTCTCAAAGCAATACTATTTATCTACAGATTTATAGACTATAAATGGATGCTCCAAACATCTACTAAGGAAGTACTTGAGCTCCCTCTTGTGTTCGTTATGAGGTTTTTCAAAACCTTTAAGACAATGTTTATCATGCATACTATTCAGAATACTGGATATAGGTCTGCATTGCAAGATATACAAAAGTTACATTTAAAATACATGTAAAATCAGGTTATTTATTCTTGACGTTTTTTGCTTAGGCAAGAACTAAAATCTATAAATGGAAAACTAAAATGTTTAAAGCCCCCTTTTATCAATTAATATGTAGTGATTGATTGATTGTGATTGATTAATTGATTTTATTTAACTGTTATGCACCACATGTGCCTAGCCCACATTTACTTATAAGACACTCCACACACAAAGCATACATGTAGCAACATGTAGTGATGAATTATGAAAGTTTTATTGTCATTGAACCAGCGGCCCAGTACAACGACATGAACACATAATACAGGGTAGACAGGAGCAGATGACTGAGGGCGCAGTCAGTGGTGGCGCAGCCTTTTCCCGTAGATAAGGAAATAAAAACACGAGGGGAAGAAGAGGGAAAAAAAGGCATCTCCAGACTATGCCCTATAGGGGGCACAGTTTGGGGTTACAA
>JBAMYA010026699.1:0-16297 GCA_037176975.1 Arrhamphus sclerolepis | reverse complement strand
GAGACGTTTTTTTGAGCACAGGTTTAGTTACTGGAATCTTAAAACCTCCTGGTACATATGTGGTTATAAGGGATGTGTTGACAAGATTCATTATTACAGGAGGGCAAAATTCCTTTAAAAAGCTTAGAAGGAACAGGGTTCAGTAAACATGTAAATGACTTGAAGTGAGAAACAACTGAGGTTAATTAACAAATACGATACAATACGATATACTTTATTGTCCCTATAGGGAAATTTGTTTTGGAATCATATGCTGCACAAAACATGCCTCCTCCAGAGTGTGCAAAACAAACAAATAAATTGCACATAATCCACATTGCACATTACAAAATACTGCACATACCCTGTGCTAAAACAAACAAACAAACAAACAAAAAAACAACAACATGAAACTGCATTGTACAATCTCTGCAGCCTCAAACAACACTATTTAAAAATGTAATGGTGGTTGGAACAAATGAACTTTTTAAATTTGTTAGGTTTACCTTTCAAATATCAATAGGAGTGAAGCAGTCTTAGTTAGTTAGTCTAGGTAAGAACCAGCTGATACAGCTGATGCCAAGGTCTTTGTGTTGTCTGATGAAATCCCCATAGTTGGTAGGAAATGACAAATTTGGTCTCAAATGTTTACTATTTTGTTAATAAAATCATTATCAGTTAAATGAGATGGAAAGCATGACTCTATGGAGCTGTGACTCTGAGTCAGCCTGGCAACAATGCTAAAAAGAAATTTCAAGTTATTCAGATTTTCTCTAATTAACGATAAATAATAGGTTTTACAGGCATTACAAAGAGCTATTTTATACATTACCAAACTATCTTTCTGAGCTAGATGGGATTCTTTTAAATTAGAAGAGCGCAGCTTTCTTTCCAGCTTTCTACATTTCTGAAGACGCTGCATTTCTGCATTATACCAGTGTGCAAACCTTCTAGGATTAACTAACGTCCTTTTCAGAGGAGCATCAGAATCCAGGATTAAACGCAGAAACTCTAATCTGCAAGATCATTGTAATGCATTAATCTGCAAGACGATGCAAAATGCATGAAGGATCAAGACTGTCCACTGCAGAATAAATAAGTGACAAGTGTCCAAGCAGAGCAGGAATTTTCTCTTTGAACTTAAAGGCAGCACTGTCAGAAAGGTCTCTACTGTAGCTTATCCTTGTATCACATATGACATCATTGTGAGAAGTAAACTGGAATGAGCTGAAAGCACGGTCATATATATGATGAAAATGCAGCCAGGCCTTCATTAGATGCTCTCTGTGCAGCAAGCGATTTCTATAACTTTCATACATCATAAAATATTTAGTTAAAACAGAAGTAACACTTGGCCACCAAGCTTGACACAACTCTTTTCTCTTAGCAGCAGCGGTTACATGACCTTTAGCTCTTCAAACACAACAGCTGCCTTCCTGTGCTATCTTCTTCTTTAAAATGAGCATATTTGAAAATTGGCTATATGCTCAGTATAAACAGACCAAGTATCCTCCAAAGCGCATCAATAAAATCAATGACGCAAGACTGCATTTGCACTGTGTTCAAAAGAGAATGAAAACCTTTAGGTTATAGATACTCAGCAGTTTTAACAGTGCTACACTGAAAAGGCAGTCTGCTCAAAGATGCACAGAGCTAAAGAGTATTAGACAAGTAAAAATCTCAAAGAATTTCACATTTTTAATGACAGATTTAATAATATCAAGCATCAAAGTAAAGACAGCAATTAAAACTGTATTTCCTCTCAACACAGTCTAGACCGTTCAGCGTGACTCAGTCACTACTGATCAGACCTCGTGCTCAGGTTTGTATCTGTCACACTTTTGAGCCAACTGCATCTTGAAGCTGTCTCTGCTGCATCAGTGGACAGATCTTTTATTTTTCTTTCCTTTGATGCCAGAATAATTGAAGATTTCAGGGTGCAGTGCAGATTCCCTGCATTCATTTTACTTCATCTAGCCAGAAATCCAGTACATGCACTATCAAAGTCCTGCATTCAACATACAGAACAGAATCAAAAAGAGCTTGAAGCGCTAACACTGACACCAGGCTGATAAAGCGCTGACATTTTCCTTATTGTGTGCTTTCATTATTGTAGCTTTTTGTTTTCTGGCCCAGATTTGTGCATATTTGAAGAGATTGTAATGGTGAAGAAAATTACAAATCCTGTATATGTTTCTTCATACTTTTCTTTTTTCATTTAGCGTTAAAGTTGATCCTTTTCTGTTTTTCAGAACCCTGAACTTCAGTGTGTCCCCAGACTTTACAAAAAAGAACAGCCTGACTCTATTTAAACCTTTAAATCCATATCCGAAGTGCATCTTTTTCTTTATTTTCAAATAGTTGTTTATTCTTTCTTGACTTGAGGCCATGAGCCCGTTACCATTATCCTTCCTCGGCATTGTTCTCAGCAAGTCTGTTAAGCCTCGTACTTACAGCGTAATCCACAGTGTTCTGCGTTTTGAGATGGCTGAAAACCCCTGCATCTCTTTAACCCTGTTCATTTGTTTTTTTCTTCTGGTGCAGCAGCATCTCTGCTGTGTGTCCTGCTACCTTGTCCTCCCTGTTCTCTCATTCACTTTCTTTGAGAAGACTCTTTGGGCCCTTTCGTTCTCTCCTTGCCATCAGTTCCCCCATTAGAGGTCTATTTATTTCCAGCATCCCTTTCTATATTCCCTTTCATGTGCATGTTGTTCATTCATTTAATCTTTATGTGATAGTTTTAATTTTCCTGCAATGCACAAGAGCAACTGGCTGCTTACTGATTCTCCCCATTACAGTATTTCATTGCAGTTTTACTTTATTTAATTTGTTAATACACATTCATTTTCAATTGCAGGCCTGACACCTGATAATGTCTTTAACCTCATGAACCTCATAAAGTCGCCTCTTCTTTCCAAAACACTTAAAAGAGGTGTGTAGCAGCATGAAGGTGTCTTACTATCATTTTCATTTCAAAATCAGACCAGAGCTGTAAACAGGAAGTTCCAGTAACCAACCCTCTTCTTCAGCAGCTGCGTGTTTGCGGGTGGGTTTTGAACTGTCTTGTTCAAAAGTGCATGAGGGCCAAAAAATATGTTGTCCTGAATGCAGCACAAGTTGCTCCACAATCTCAGTGTACGTTTCTGCATCAATACATTTTGCCAGGGGTACTGTTACAACCCTGCCACCATCACAGATCATGGCTTTTGGACTTGTTGATAACAGTCTGGATGGACCTGGACCACGGTGCACAGTTCCTCTGTGGGATGTCCATGGATGCCCCCAAAAACTCCTTCAGATTCCTTAAAGTGACTGACATCACCTTTTTATATACACTCTTAAGTACAAAAAAAAAAAGAAGTGATTTTGATATCCACATGTTTCGTGAAGATGAATTAATGAATTTTGAATCGCAATAAACTTTTAGAAATATAAAAATGTAATACGTGAGGTCAAAGTAGTGCAGTAATAGGTGATATTTTGTCACTGAACGGATGCATATAGATTAAAGGGACAAATGGCTGGAAAATATGAATGCTGAACAGTAGCTGACTGCAGATGGGTCTTTACCACAATGCGACCACCTGATGTTTGTGCTGCACGCAGCATCAGATGAAAGTAGTCATGATGAGACATGCAGATAAACACAATTTGAGATCAGTTATCTCTATTTTGCCTCTCTATTTTAACAGTGTTTTTAATATACCTAAAGAGCAGAGGGTTTTGTTTGTTTTGGTGATAATAAACAACGATTTTGAGTTTCTGTGTCTTTGAAGATGTTCATAAACTGAAAGTGTGATCGCACCCTTCACATGAGGAAGTGCTGGCTTACACGAACCGCTGTAGACTGCTTTTGCTCACAGGGAAGTGAAACCCTACTATATGGTCAAAGAGAGATAGACATTCTTGGTCATTAGAGCAGCTGCTTTAACTCTCCAGTCTGTTTCTGCTCCACTTATGAGGACGTGCTGCAGGATCTACTGCTGACAGCAAATCACTAGCTGGAGGAGAATCCAGTAAACAGAGATGGGTTTTGGGGAGGACCTGCGTTGTCCACAGGCACATTCAGCTGTCTTGCGGCTGCTGGACTCAGAGCTTCATCTGATGGAGGTCATGAAGAAGTGGATGGGTCAGCGAGCTAAGAGTGAGCGCGAGTTTTCAGCACAGCTGCACCAAATGACTGCCATGGTGGAGAAGATGGACCGACCTCAGACCAGTACAGGACTGGATTACATCAGTCAGCTTAATAAGGTGAGGTCCTCTCTGTACTGGTGGCTGTTCAAAGAATTCATGTGAGCAGCAAAGAGATTTTCTCACAAAAACATACTCATTACTGCTGTTTACTATAATCATTTTTCTGAGCTAAAGTAATGTTAGACTGAAGTAAAGTCCAAAAACACTGAACTTCAACATTTGAGATAGAGAGATTAAGTAGTATGAGGTGTGCACAAAAAGAGAGGAACGAATGCTGTTAAAAAACAAAAAAACAAACAAATAAGCTCCAGAGCATTTGGTTTTTCAAAGCCACTCTGGACAGAAAAACAGGTAACGTATTTTGAACAAAAATATGAGGACAGATAAGTTGGTTTGTTTGCTGGTCAAATCAGAAAAAAAAGAAAAAGCATGTATTGTCCAAAGTACCCCAACTAAAATCCATAAAGGCAACTTTTATTCAGTTCCTTTAAGGTAAAAGTAGCTGACCTATTTTCAACCCAGTTTCCTCATTATTTGAATGTTAAATGTGTTCTCAGATCCAAATAAGAGGGTACTTAATGTTGAGAGAGCTTGCAGTATACCATTACTGGGGCTCCTCCGTCCTCTAAATTTTTTATCTGCTGGGCTTTCATATCTACGGAATATCTGATAAGCACATCTCCATGGAGTAGCCTATTGAAAATTCCAAGGCTGTACAAAATGTTGCTGCAGTGCTACTGTACCTGAAAGTAGAAATGCCAGTGAGTTGCGATGTAGATTTAGTTCCACAATGCTTTGTTTTTATGGTATTTTAATCTTTAATATGTTCAACACCTGAAAGTGGAAGCAGGATTTGAGAAATGCATAATAAATGAATATTGGGCTTTTAGGCAATTATTGCCATAACATTTGCTTATGTCTGGCAGTCATGGGGAGTTCTAGTGTCACAGACGGAGTTTCTCAGTCAGATGATGAAGAGGCACTCTGATGATCTGCTGGATGGCCCCATCAGCAAACTGACCCTACTAATCAGAGACAAACAGCAGCTCCGCAAAACATATGCAGAGCACTGGAACCTGCTGAGGCAGGAGCTCAACAAGGTACGAGACAAAACATGCTCACAATCACACATGAGGGTGTTTCATCTTACCTCAGAGGATGTTACATTGATTTCCGTCCGGAGCCTTTTTACCCATGCGCTTACTTATTAGGAAAGTCCCCGTCATCTGGTACTGCAATTGATTTATGTTTCTACACTACAAGTGCATTTACACACTTTGGCTGTAATGCAAGGGAAAAAAAAGGGCATACATAACCATGAGAAATTGTTGGCATCTCAGAGTAAAGATAAGACATGTAACAGCAGTCTATTAAATAGACACCAGTCAAATGAAACCAGATTCAATAGACTGGAATAAATGTAAGTCATTTTGGTGCCATCTCTGACAGCTGGCTACTTTGGACTATTTTTATTACCCACTTACATCCAGCAAATGATGTGTACATTTTCAGTGATCCATATTGAAGTGCAGGTGGGACATTTGTCAGGCTGTTAGTTTATCTTAATGCTCTTACTTTGCTTTGCAGATGATGTCCAGCTAGCTTTATGAGCGTTATTGGGCAGTAATAGATTGGCTAGTTTTCTTTTTTCTTTGTTTTGTTTTGTTTTTGCTAAAGACAGTTGAAACATAGATACCTGCAACTCAAGTAAGCTCATTTCCTCAAAGGCCTTTTCTCATGTTTCATGTTCCTCAATGTTGTCGTAAAACAGAACAGGTTTGCTGTCCACTTCCTATGTCTGCACACTCGATCAATCAAGTGGATCTTCCTGATTCATACATTTATCAACAAGATATGTTGCAATGTGTTCTGTGTTGCTGTGTTTATTTATATGATAAGAAGAGCTAGTGAATCTAAATGTTTCAGTCTGTTTCTTAAGTTTGTTGTCACACAAAGAAACGCCTAGGAACTACTACTACATGATCTGAACACATACATCCATTTCTGACACGACATTCCCCACACGCATTTTACCTTTTTATATTTTTGCACTGAGAAATAAAAATCATTCTTTATAGTCAACGTTAGTGGTTGTGTGGTGTCCTCTCTCTTATGCTGTGGTTTGTTTAACGAGCCCATGCTGTAACACCAAATTTTTATGAACAGAATCATATGAAATATTATATATGTGGAGTATTTTAATTGTTTTTTTCCTTTTACGTGCTTGGAAGATCATAGCAAGAAATTATGATTTCTTAAAGGTCTCAAAAAAAATCCATGTGGTGTTCCCCAATAATTAACTTTAGAGCCTCTACTTTTTTTTTCTTCTTTTTCTTTTTTATATCTGACAAATGTGGAGGTACTTGGCCTTAGGAGTATGACATGTAAAGATGGTTTATGCTTTATGTGCATATGTGCTAAGTGCAGCTGTGATTAGTGTGTTTGAGTGATATTTAAATAACATAAATGTCACTGTATATAAAAAGTGAAGAAAAAAAAAAAAAGGAAAAGTCCATTAGCCATTAGATCCGAAAGTAAAAATGAACTCGGGGTCGTCTGTGGTATGTGATAGAAACTGTTTCTATATGAAGTGAAAAGAAAAGAGCAAAGTCTAGCACAGGACAGGCTACGCAACTGGTTAAAACTAATCCTACTCAGAGCTAAGTCACACCATAAAGAAAAAGAAAAAAGATAAGCGACTGAATTTACATTGTGTATGCATTCAAAAACATTTAATGTTCTTGTTTTTGCTCCCTGATATGCTGCAATTCTATGAACCAGGACAGACTTTTGCTGAAGGAGTGTGAAAAGGACAAAAGAACAGCTCATCAAGAATATCATTTATGTATCATCATAGATAAATTTTTAAATGCTCTGTTCCCTTATATTTATTGCTCCAGGTCACTCATACAGAGCTGGAGAAGCTGAAGAACACCTACAGACAGGCAGTGAGAGAAGCAGCACAGGCAAAGAGGAAGTACCAGGACACCAGTAAAGGTGGGAAGTGCTGGTATTACCTACTTCTCTGAACAGAACTGGTTTCACACTGATGATACGTTTTTTCTCCACCCTCTATGTAAATTCTTCTATGTCAATGAGATATGATTACATGATCTGGGATGCATGTGTGTCTGTTTGCAGATAAGGACAGAGACAAAAACAAAGAACGATACATAAAGGCATCACTGAAGCTCTTTGAGGTACACAATGAGTACGTCTTGTCTGTGCGAGCTGCTCAAGTTTACCACCAGCACCACTACAATCAGATCCAGCCCACCCTGCTCAGCGCACTGCAGACTCTGCAGCAGGAGATGGTGCTCATACTGTAAGTTCACATTATGCACTGTGTGTGTGTGTGTGTGTGTGTGTGTGTGTGTGTATGTGTGCGCGCGCATGAGGGTGTGTCTGAATGTGACTGAGAGCATGAGAAACAATGCACCCTCATTTCCATACAATGAGAGTATTCTCTCGAGCATATCAGTGAGTGAATTTGGTTGACACCAGATTTGTATTTGCACACTTGTACTGATAACAGCTGCACACCAATACACACACACACACACATTATTTAATCACAGCACAGCACAGGCGTTTGCCCATTGATTTCAAATGTTAATGAGCCCCCACTACTTATTTTTAAAGAAACATTTTCTGCTGAATCAGTCAATTGTCATGCAAAATGTGACAAACAAAAAACAAAAAATACATCAAAACGACTGGCTCACTTGGGATCGGTGCACTATAACCTTTGGTAGTGATTCCTTACATTTCGGGGGGGGGGTTAGAATTGAACCACAACCTCGTGTGTCAGTTGTCTGCTCACACAGCAGATCCTTACATCTGCTGTGTCTGAGATTTGACATTTCTAATACTATTAAATATTCTTTTATTGATCAAGTGGAATGGATTGAACAGAACTTGTGGACTAATAGTGTAGTAACCCTGCAGCTGTGTTCATGTTATAACTTTGCACAATTGTTAAAATGTTCTATGGTTTCTGACTGTATGAGGTGATGTGAATGCCTGCAGGTCTAAAGGCAAATGTCCAACTGGATGAGAGAGGCAAGGCTTGTGAGTGACAGGGGCCTCTGTGTTGTTTTTTTTTTTTAATGTTTTATCTTGTCTTGTTTTTTTTTTTTGTTTTTTTTTGCTTTTGAGTTATGTGGTGCTTGAAAGTGGAGGAGAGCACAGTTAGAGTCGTCAGGGGAGGCGTTTAGTAGTCAGTAATATAAAGTCATTTCCCTATGGCTTCAGCTTTGAAAGCTGTATGTTGGCCTTGATAAAAGACTTGACGTGCTTTTGCTACAGCCTCCACAAACAGCGGTAACTGCCGTGACATGGTTGTGTGATTCCAAGATACTGGTAGATCAGTAAAGGACATTAAAAAGCAGTTACAAACCACAGAAGCTGTCCTGGCTCTGGCAGCTGCTGCCAGAGGTCCAAAGCTGCCTTTACAAAAGCTCAAGTGTCACAGCTGGCTGTCGCTACAACAGTTTAAGCCAGTCTCTGTTAAAGATTTTGTAAGGGAAGGCAAAAATAGAAATTCTACCCCTGTCTCAAAGGGATCTCTGTGCAAAAAATGTATAATTTTGATTAATACAGTATTTCAGTTATTGAAGGTTTGAGGTCTGAGTAATTGCAGGAATTTGGAACTTGGAAATTCATTTCAATTTTATTTGTTAGTTGTCTCTAAGCGCTTCTGAGAAACCCAGAGCATGACCCCTGAGCACATGGCAAAGCCTAACAGTGGCAACTCCCTCTTGTGAAAAAAAAAAACCTTGATCAGGACCCGAGTCAGTTATGGGTGGACCCTCGTGCTGATAGCCAGCCAGGTAAAGTAAGACATGAGGAGGGAGACAGGACAGTGAGGATGAAGGAAAGAGAGAGGAGAGGTACAAAATTATACAAATATCTGATATAAAAATATATAAATATGTGGTTGTTGGAGGGTCAGACTACAGGTCGGCCACGCCAGCAGGCATCCCACAGTGGGATCCAGTCGACAGGTGTAGGTACACACCAGGATGGTCAAGAGATGGAAAATCTGGGAGGCAAAGCGGGAGCACAATATCACCATGTGAGCAATGGAAAAAGGAGAAGAGAGAAGAAAACGAGACTACGGAAGATAGACAACATAGATTCTATTAAATGATTCAGGACAATCTGAGACTGAGATAAGACAGACAGGGTGAAGATGCTCATTGAACCCCAGCAGCCCAGGCCTATAGCCAGGGGTGAAAGTAGTTTTAAATTCTTGCTGGTGCTATTACCAAAACCTTCATGTCTCTTTCACTTCATGCATTTTAAAATAGCAAAGTCAAAACCCAAACAAATAAAAACATCTCCGTAATTTACTGTAGGCTACCTGTAGGTCTATGGAGTAGGCAGGAATTAAAAAACCCTTGACAATATGGTAAAATATTTATTTTAATTGAAACATTGATAAACATCAGACTACAAGTCTCTAAGAACAGATCATGAGGTCACGAGCAAAAACTCAAAGTGTGGAAAACGGCCCAGTGCATTAAATGAAACGCATCAATCCCCATAGCAACTGCTGCGTTACGGAAGTAGATGTGCACGCAGACTCGTGTACTGCTATGAAATCTCCAGTTGTTAGCTCATAAGCAGTTTCTTTGGTAAATACCACAAAACAAACTACTCACTCTCCTGCTGTTTTTAATTGGGACATTTTGCAACAGATGTAAAGACATTAAACGTGTGGTACGCCTTTCGAAGGCTGGGTGTAGATGAGACAACCAGGCTCTCTCTGAGGGGTGGGGGAGAGAAGCAGAAAAGAGGGAGATGCCTGGCCAAGGCTCCATCCGGCACGGACGAAAACACAGCATGGGCAGTTCAGAAACAATTTGGAATGAGTTAAAAGGAATTTTTAAATGGACAAAGTAGTTTTCAAGACTGCATATTGCCAGCGGATCTATTTTCTGACCCAAAGTGTGGCCCTGACTGGTTCTGAATGAGGCCTTTATAGCAGCAGCTGCTCTCCCATCAGCAACTGAATCTTTTGCGCAGTACCGGCCCGTACCGGCTTACTTTCACCCCTGCCTATAGCTGCATAAGTAGGAGGTAGTTTAAGAGACTACAGAATTAACGACTTTATCAAAAAGGAAGGTTTTAACTCTAACCTTAAATGTAGAGAGGGAGTCTGCCTCCCAGACCGAGGTTGGGAGTTGATTCCATAATAGAGGAGCCTGATAGCTAAAAGATCTGCCATCCTTTCTAGACCTACAGTATCTTGGAACAGCAAGTAGTGGAGTGGAGAGTTCTACTAGGACAGAATGGAACTACGAGATCTTTCAGATATATTGGAGTTTCATCATGCAAGGCTTTATATGTGAGAAGTAATATGTTGAATTTGATCCTAAATTTAACAGGGAGCCAATGTAATGAAACAAGAACTGGTGAGATGTGATCTCTATAGCCAGTTCTGGTTGGTACTGCTACAGCATTCTGGACCAGTTGAAGGCATGAATTTGGTATGTCACATCATAGTGACAAGCTCTTGAGATTATACTTTCTAATAAACATTTGCTTTAGGAGGGATTAAAAACTTGAAAGAAGGGGAAATAATTAATTTAAAAAAAAACACAACCAAAAAGAACTAAATAAGATGCACAATTGTTTGTGCGTCTCCAATCTGAATTCACTCACTAAAACAATTTTTTTTTTAATTTTGTCAGAAGTATATTGCTTTTCCCCCTCCCTTCTCTTTTCCCTTCCTGTCTCCTCCCTGTCCAGTAGTGCCTCTCCTGTAATTTCA
The DNA here is from genome assembly GCA_037176975.1 of Arrhamphus sclerolepis. Classification (NCBI taxonomy): domain Eukaryota; kingdom Metazoa; phylum Chordata; class Actinopteri; order Beloniformes; family Hemiramphidae; genus Arrhamphus; species Arrhamphus sclerolepis. The sequence continues at coordinate 5,346 of JBAMYA010026699.1, read as the reverse complement.
TGGATAACAGCACGTTCAACTTGGTCCTGCCGGTGGCACTGCAATTATTGAAGCACAGATATCAGAGGGTTATGAGATTTACATATATATGCATATATATGGTAAATGGCCTGCACTTATATAGTGCTTTACAACTGTAATTCTACAGTGCCAAAGCGCTTTACACTGTAAGCATTCACCCATTCGTACACACATTCACACACCGGTTGTTGGCAGAGCTGCCATACAACAGCGCTGGCCAGACAACCGGGAGCAATCAGGGATTCAGTATCTTGCCCAAGGACACTTCAGTGTACCCAGGAGGAGACTCAAGCCACCAACCTTCAGGTTCATGGCCAAACCCTCTACCACTGAGCCACCTTCCCTGTAGGCATGAATATATACATATATTATATACATATGAAAGAGAGGAGAGAGAGAGCTTTGTTTCTCTATTCCACCAAATTTAATGAAAATTAGCCAAACCACACATCTAACCACAGAAGCAGTTTTACAAGGACAGTCCTGGTAACCTAAAACTGCCAATCTGGAAATTATATGGCTTGAAAAAGTAGCAATGCCATGTATAGTCTGAGTTTGGTTAGAATTGAACCACAACCTCGTGTGTCAGTTGTCTGCTCACCCTGACTTTATTTCCAGAAAAGAGATCCTGCAGGAATACTTTGACATCTCTTCCCTGCTACACCATGAAGTGGTGCAAATCCATAGGGAGATGTCGTCTGCTCTGACAGCCATCAATCCACTCAAAGAATATGAGAGCTTTGTCCAGCAGAACAGGTAGGCAGAGACAAGCCTTTCGTCTCAACAATATTACAATCATTGGCCTCCACAAAACTGATGTAAAGCACTTTGAGCAAGCATCTTGCTGCTGAAATGTGCTATACAAATGCTTGCCTTTCCTATTGTGGACAGTGTTTTTGTCACTGCAGGTCTGTGGGGGAGGTTCCTGCTTGTGCAGATTTTGATCTTAGTCTCCTGGAAGATGCCGAACCTCTAAAACCCAGAGAGCTTGAACTGAATGATCTCACACTTGAGACAATCCAGCACAAGTAAGAACAGACGATGCAATTTCATTTAGATGGCAAAATTCTAATTTCCTCTATCGATGTCTCAACTACTTCCTCTTTGTTATTTTTAACCTAAATTTCCCATGTTGTCCTTAGGTCTTATGCAAACAAATAATTTCCACAGCTTCTTCTCAACAGATTGACAGAGATAGAGGAGGAGCTTCTGGGCCTGGCTCGGACTCTGGGGTCTCAGCAGACTTCAGTTGAGCAGCTGGAGCTGGAGCTGGATGAGGAGCAGGATGGCATCAAGAAGGGCCAGAGGTGAGCTGAGGGGGAGGGGAGGGGGGTTCACAGACATGAGCAGTGGCATTGCATTCAAACAGTACAGATGAGACTTTAATATAAAACACATAGCTTTTGGTATAGCTATGAAGACAGTTGACTAAAGTGGGCAGTCTTTCCCAACATGAGAGTTCAGCATGCTGTCATAAGTCCACCTGCTAATAACCTGAACGCTCTCAGGGAGCAGTGAGAGCTTTATTCATAATATAGCAGTAATATGTTCAGTTTTGGAGCTTGAGCTCCTTATTTGTCTTAGTTGTCTGGAGGTGTGAGAGGTTTGCGGTCATGTGGGTCTGATTGAATCATTAATACTCCTGATGATCAAGAAGGAACGATTTGTTTATTCATAAAATGATGATGGTTATGAAGGAAGACAGGGGACATATGGCACTGGAGGTGCTTGCGGGGTGAGTAGAGGTTATGGTCCTTTTGTGTATAATTTCAGTATGCAGTTGACCATTAGGAAGGGCCGCCACGTTGATACACGCTGGTGGTGGCAGCCTCTAGTAGCTCTAGTAGTGTTTCTGTGGTTTACAGCTACCAATACTCTAAAATCTGGATGGAGGCTTTTCATAAGTAAACCTGTCTTAAGCTGTATTGAGCCCCATCCATGAAAGTTCTGTTGTATTTGTTATTTCTCCTCCTCACAGTTCCAAACCAGTTTCTCCTCTCTTACTTTGTCCCTGAGCTGTACTTCAGCTACCCTCATCTGCTGTTTGATCATTCTTCTCTCCTCCAGTTTCAATCTATGTTTTGTCTTTTCTTTGCCATCGTCTTCAACACATATAACTTAAACCAGTCTTACTAGGTTTTTGATGCAACTTCTCAGTATATTCCTGGAAATGTGCACTTACCTTCAAAGTGACAACTTGTGTCTCAGACTAAATCACATTTATTAGGTGCATTTCCGGATTGTTTTCTGCACCCTCCAGGGTCTACCAGTTCAGCAAGAGACATGCAATGGAGGACTACAGGCAGCAGGTCGCTTTGTCTCAGGGCATAAAAGCCAAGTTGGAGGTTCAGAGGCTCCTTCTGAAGGAGAAACTGGATCAACTGGGTTCCAGAGAGCCTCCCATCGCTCTGAAGGTGGATGGAGACACCGTTTCACTTTCATCCACCACAAGCAATGTATGTTCTCTTTTCCACTGTCTTTGCTTCGTTTCTCTTCAATCAACTCTAGAAATTATTTGTTTGTTCATTGTTTAGCTGATTGTCCATGTTCAGGTGTATAAAAAGACTGTGTTGTATGCAAATATGAATACATTTCATATGTCAGATTCCAGCATACGTTACTATGGAGACGGACCCTGATATGAAGAAAATCATTTTTATGACACTGAGATGAAACTGAAGGTGCCTTGCTAAGGCACAGATCCTGCTGTCAAGTACAGACCCTTGCAAACACGACAACAGAAAAGAAAAGTCAAGCATATTTTTAACACAGATTTACCATGTGTGCTTTTAAATATCATGCCCGCTAAGTTGTTTTTTTGCTGTAACCTTTTCTGAAACCTTTCTGAAACCTTTGAATTGGGGCTGTAAAGTAAACTACCAAAATACATTTTGTCAGACCGACATGTCTTTTTTGCTTTCTTTTGTTTTTTTCAGGACAACGGTCAAGGTCCAGCCAAAGTCCTCATGGATGGGATCATGACCAATCTTAGTGGCCTTTTTAAATCCAAATGTGAGGTATGTTGTTGATATTAAAATCAACAGGCAGTAATTACGCAGCATGTGAGCACAGACAGAGAACAGGCAGAGATGCAAAATTTACTGGCACTGCATATTTTATACTTATATGTTATATTTCTAAAGACATTTGTTCCAGCTGCAAGAGCCTCCTCCTCTGCCTCCTCCTTCTCCTCCTCCTCCTCCTCCTCCATTGTTTTGGTCCTCCCTAAGGTCAATTACACTGCAATGCTGTTTTTCAGACCTCTCACCACACAACAAACAATAAATCATATTGTGGAGAAAGTAGCAGAGTTTCAGGGGACATCCTCAGGGATCTCTCGTTGGGGTTTTGGGCTCTTTTTTTGAGGTTGAACTTTGTCATTCAAGTTTTGTGCTTTCAAAACTCTGCTTGACTTAAATTAAAGTTTGCTTCTCAGGTTGTTAGTTTACATTCAGTCTACAAATGCACATTGCCTCACAAGGAAAAGGCTGTATGCAGACATTGTCAATGTTTTATCCAAAAATAAATAAATAAATAATGCGTGCATGCTGTTCCTATGATATGTATGCATTTGTATGCATTATGTATTTGTTATTTCTCCCTGAAAGGCTTCTTCCCTATAACTCCCAACATTGTGGTACCTTTGAGGCATGCTGGGTGTTGTGATTAAACTTTCACTTTCAAGTTTTGCAGACTGTCCTTTGAAGTATCCATCGATCTCTACTTATCTTAGGCATTCATACCAGTTATAATAAAGATCCTGTTTTCCTCTCTTCCTGCCGTCAGGTTCCTGTCCTTAACCCCGTGTCAGAGGTGGATCGTCCTCTGGGGCAGCAAGACTGGTACCATGGAGCGATTCCCAGACTGGAAGTCCAGCAGCTGCTTAAGAACGATGGAGACTTCCTCGTGAGGAAGAGTCAAGAGAAACAGGGTTATGTGCTCTCAGTGCAGTGGGATGGATTCTGTAAGCATTTCCTCATTCAGAACACAGACGTAAGTAAAATCTGATCATTTCACATTCTTACATCACTTGCTTCTTTGACAGTATTTCCTCTGCATTTAAAAAAAAAAAAGATGTGTGCAAATTTAACTTTAGTAAATAGTTGAAAAGAAGTTTTCTTCTTCTTTTTTTTTTTTAAAGTCAAAGTTATATAAAAAGATGTATCCTTTATCCTCCATCTAGGATTATTTCCTGAAATACTGAACATGAGTTGGATACCAAACCACAAATCTATAAAGATATCGGCCACTTCAAAGAAAAAAAAAACATTTCTAACAATGTAACATATTTTTCTTGTCATGGAGTTTTCCTCCTCCACAGTTTGCACAGCTCACTTTTGTTAACTTTTCATGCGTGTCAGTAGAATCTGTACCGTCTGGATGGAGACGCTTTCCACAGCATTCCACAGCTGATCCATCATCTAAGGTTGTCGCGACAACATGTCACCAGGAGGACGGATGTTGTACTGAAGAAACCTATACCAAAGGTGATGCTGCGTGACACATTTTAACATGTCAAATGCTTAATTAAAGAAGTGAGGTAGATATCAAAAATGGGCATGACAAGTGTAACATTTCCCTCAGCCTTTCTGTGCTCACAGAGTCATAACTATGTGTGCTCTTGTAGGACAAGTGGGTGCTAGAGCATGACGACATTGTTTTGGGTCCCCTCATTGGAAGGGTGAGTATGATCAACATCTGTCAACCGAAAAGTAGAACTGATAAACAAATGCAGAAGTCAATGTTCCAAAGTGGGTATAGTCTAAAGTTGTCTAGAACAAACTTCCCTCTATGTGAAACGGTCTTTCCCCCAACTTCATAATTTGCATATTAAGTTAAGCTACACATCTGAAATCTATTCTGAATGGCTGCACTTTATAATAAGCAGCACTGCTCTGAAAACAGACACAGTGGAACATTACTTATATGATCATGAGTTAATAAGTTGAAAATATTAAAAAAGGCACACAGATACAGACACACACACGTATATTCAGATAGACAGTGCCAAACTACTTTCTAGTTGTATCATAATGGCTGTGCTCAGTGATAAAGAGGATATGTGAAACTGGCCTTGTAATTCAGACCTGTCTGAAAACATTTAGTGCAGAATCAAACACAAAATGAAAAAGAGGAAATTCTGCGTCAAGGATGATAAAACCTTGTTCAGAACTGCATCAGCTCATCTCCTTGAGGCTTAAAATCCTTGAAAAATATATTATAAAGTATTGCAAAAATGAAGATTTGATGCAGTACATTTATAAATGTAGTCCTTTCTTTTTTTTTTTAAATGTGTTTTGAGAGATAAATTTAAATCAAATATAT
>JBAMYA010026678.1:0-16299 GCA_037176975.1 Arrhamphus sclerolepis | reverse complement strand
AACAAAGTCTACATACTTATATGCATAAAGTCTTTCAAAGTCTTGTGACAGTAACTGACAAAGCAAAGCACTACAGCCCATCTGCACCTATAAAAAGTCTACATAGATGTCAGAAACCTACAGAACAACAAGAATCTGAATCTGTCAACACATAATCTCCCATAGTCTGGCTTTTATGTTTGCCATAAGATTACAACTTCAAATCTTGCACAAACAATGTAAATTTTTTTTAAACCAGTTTTCATGTTTTGCCTAATGTTCATCCAATCATCTACTGAACATGATCAGAATCAGATTTATGCATTCTGGTGTTCTGGGAAGTATTTAAAGTAGAATTTTATTGATATGAAATATTTCTGCAACTGTTGCCGTTTGTTTTAATGCCATTACCTTTGGATCACTGGTAAGAGCAGCCTGGCAAGTTTGACAGATCTGTGACTCATTCTCAAAGTTCCTAAAAATATTTAGCATTTGAAAAGTTAGAACTTTAATCAACTGTGAATTGTGATATTATTCTTTTTGTATTATTTTGCTGTTTCTATCACTCTCCTTTTCTATCACAGACTGTTTCATTTTAGATGGGACTGTCGGGAGTTTATTTTTATCCTACTTTATCACCCTTCATCATGAAGTACACTGAGGTCACTCTTTGTTCCTGTTTACCAGCACACTGGGCTCAGATTGGTTTCTGGAGACAGATGAGAGAAAAGAAAAAAGTCTTTAGTTTCCTTTGATAAAGATGACAATGACCCTGCACACATGTACACACACGGATATATATGTATACATATATATACATATGTATGTATGTATGTGTGTGTGTGTGTGTGTGTATATATATATGTTGTTATATTCATCAGGAACCTCTGCTGATTCTGCTGAGCTGATAATAGACCAGGTCTAGTGAGCATACTTTTGTCAGGGTTACCCAGCAATTTGCCAATTTTAGAGTCCAGAAATTGAGTTTGAACTTCTTAATAAATCTTTTGTAGTTGGCAAAGGAAGAGCAGTTATAAATATCCAAAAGGAGCTGATCAGACTCTAAAATAGTAACACGCTGAAGACATAATACGACTGGAGGTGATGCACAGTTTCATCCCTGAAACAATGATCCAGTCGTGTATATAAGCTGCTTAAATGCTCTGTAAGTTCAATAGCAAATACCCTACAAGGAATTTTTTTGTGATGAACAAAAGCATCACATCAGTGATTTTTTTTTTACATTTACTTGCGAAAAAAAGAAAAAAGGAAAAAGAAAATCACAAATCAAAAAGACAAATCAGTGCTGCAGATTTTCACTTCTTTCACTTCTGTGACTGCAACATTAATACAGAAAAGTAGATTTTAGAGAAACATGAGCTTGATTTATGTCCTAGACGTTGTTGCTATATACTGAAAATTCCAAATGATCCTGAAAACTTCTTCACTGAGCTTTTTATCTGGCAGAAAACAGTTTTTCAACTTTTCTTATAAGAATCCCCCAAAATAAATGCACTTTTGGTATGATTTAGCTGTCCTGTCTCTGTAAAAATCAATATTGTATGTACTCATTGTATGTCGATCCACACACAAGAAGCTACACAAACCTGCGTGTCAGCAAATCTAATCAGAGACAACAGCTCTGACAGAAATCACTCAACAGCCTCATCAATCACCACACATTATTCGTTGACATGCACAGCCATCATGAGTCTACTTGCTTCCAAAACTCTCTGTGTCCATAGAGGATATTTCCTGATCTCAGATGCTGCATTGGAGGCACAACAGATTGTACTGTGTTTGGCTAACTTTCCTACGCTTCCACACAAACCTCTGTACCATCTGCTGCACTTGGCAAAGCAAAAACAACTACTTCTCGCTGCACTATCTCAAGCAGAGCTTTTGGAGGACTGTTCCTGCAGAACAAAAACCCCACAGCCATTTTCAGTTCAAATTGGTTCAAGCTTGTCAGGCGCTTTGACAGTTGCACAGAGACACGTAGAGATCAGATCAGAGCAGCAGACATGTTAGGCTTCATTTATTATCATCTTCCTCTTTCCACCATCCATCAAAACCCTACTGTGACTTCATGGCATTTCAGTGACAATCCATAAGGAAACTGTCCCACCTTCAATTTGCATCCCTATCAGTACTCAATGAACATTGGTCCTGTTTGTCTGAATCCACATCGCTTTACAAAACCAGGGACCAGGTGGAATCTGTCTTGTCATTTAAATGTTCAGTTTCGGCCTTCTTTTAGGGGAAGACCAATGACAGAAAAACACTTCTGTTTTCCAATCATGAAACTGAATAAAAATAAACACAAATTATGTAATAACTTAAATATACTGTTGCTTTGAAATGCACCACAGGAAAAAAAACTAATTATCTTATTATGCCATAGTAAACTTTTACGAGACATAATTAATCCTATAATAAATGTGCGCAACGTCAGGCAATCATCACAGCAAAGAATAAAATGAACATAAAACATAATGTCGAGAGTCCTGAATGAACATTAAAGCAGTACTGCATTCAAAAAGAATGCTTTATGGTCCAGTAAACATCACGTTAAACATTTCTCATGAATAGGAGGCATAGATTATTTTACTTTGAAACTATTAGCCCACAATCTTGCACCTGCAAACACCTTCAACAATTGCGTATGTGGTGAAAAAAATTAATAAAATCTACTGATACCATGATTAGTGTTGCGTTCAAAACTTCCCTGTCGTCATATTAGTGAGTGGGTGTTCATCAGCAAGAAATATCTGCTCCGTTTGGCTCATCATCATCATCATAAAAAAATTAAAAAAAAACAAAAAAAGCTTACACAGCACCGTATGAATGCTTGAAGAAGTTGGGTGGCGACTTGGGAAACACGTTTGCCCACGGCGTTCCTATTGGTTTACCAGTGACGTGATGACACGGAGGAGTTGGACATAACACTTTATAAAGCTCCTCTATCCGCGGCGAGCCACTCTTTTAAAGACGGCTGTGGCTGAAACTTCTGCTGCTGGAATCGAGCGAGAAACCTCGAGATAACTGTCCATCATGAGCGAGGTACGACTATTTTATGTTTTAAGACAAAGACGCGTCGGATTTAACCAAATTACGCGCGGTCTCAACGCGCGCACAGAGGTATCACTTACAAGATATTTGATGGCTGCGAGAGCTTCACGGCGGATTTGTGCTAAATGATGATGTTTCTGCTCATATTGTGGTGCATCGCGGATAAAATTCATTGCAGAGAGTCAAATGTTGCACAGCTGCACTGTTAAAGGTTTGCGAGCAGCAGCGGTGGAAGGAACAGCTGGACGCGTCACCGCTGTGCGTTACTCCTCCTGAAGAGAGTGGATGTACCACAAATAACTGTGTTGTTCACTTCAGGGGCTCATACTTATACTATGTACCTTCCAGCTTGGTGTGACAACAATTCATAGGGATGTGGTCGAAACTGAGAGCCACATTGTCAGGTAGAGCAGTGCTCCGTTTTTACAGGGCTTTTACTTTTGCTGGGATGCAGTGAGCCAGATGAAATCTGATTTATTTTAAAACAGTTGCAATGCAGTTGGACTTTGATTGCCCCCAAGTATAGATATTGTAGGTTTGTGTCTCAGTGCAGCAGCAGTCTCCAGGTAGAGGTCACACATCACAGGAGGTTCATCTGCTTCCAGCAGAAACCCACTCTTGGGTTTTCCCAAAGCGCACTCCCCTCATCCATTACACTCAGAGATATTTCAGCCCATTTGAAATCGTATGTAGGAGGACAGAAAATGCTGTTTAAAATCTAGTTTCTGTTCCTCAGAACAGTAGAAATAGGACTTTGATTTTATACTTAATGTTGTAGGGAATTTTGACATTGTATTGAACAGAAATATTTGTGAATGCTCCCTAGTTCATGTCCAAAAATGAGCTAATGATTTGACATTTATATGTAGTCTTAATTTTCATTGTGCTTGCCATCCGTGTAACATATGCAAAGACTAATATAGTTTCAGCTGCTGTTGTTTCAGATCCTCTGTCACATTGGCAGATTGTAGAATAATAAAAATCTTCAGTTTCTCATGAAAAAAAAAAGATTGTTAGTCGGTAAGTGACATAAGAAAACCCCCAAAACTTCCTCCATTTTAATAAAAAATCTTGTTGCTGAAATTTTTCTCATAACTGAAATTAGACTGAGCGTGAAGAAGTGTTCTTTCTACTCTTAAATCTGAAGGTTTGACAGTAATTCAAACGCTTTACTTTCAAGTGTCGCTTAAGTAGCTCAGAGGGTATTCTTGTTTTATGTGATTATTGTATTTTTAACAGCAAAGATATAAATTTGTGTTTCATTGCGTATGCACTGAAGTGGAGATAACACAGGTGCGGATACTTAAATAAATGATAAGCTGTAATTTTTCTGCCTCACAGTGCCAGTGTGTGAGTTCAAACCTGTGTAAGAAACGTCCAAGAAACATGAACAGATGCCTTCCAGCTCAGCAGCCAGTATAGGTCCATTCAAGTTCAGTTCTGCAGTCTAGTGGGTATGCAGTTTGCCGTCCCCTCAAACGGATCAGTGACAGGCATCGCCTTACTTCCCCGCAAGCTGCTTATAACAAGTCATTCACTGGCTGCCTCAATAAAAGATGAACTCAGAATGTACGTACAATGCAAGCTATAACAGCTTTTGAATAATTGAATCTCTCGCTGGTAGTGAAATCACCCTGGTCTTTTATTTGGTAATAGTGCAGATTAAAGAGAAGCTGCACGGTTGATTAAAAGAAGACGAAGAGGAGATATTTGTGCTTAGTTTATGTTTTTACGAATTACAAAGTGCAACGTGAAGTTGCTCTCGGTCAAATGAAAGATGTGTTCAGTCTTTAAAGTTGAAGCAGAGCAGTTCAACATGTTCTGGATGGATGAGTCTTACAGCGGTCAGCACTGCAGTGCTCCCTCCCTTCTCTCTATCTCCACCTCCCTCTTCCTCCCCTCATCTACACACACATGCCCAGAGGTATGCTACTCAGAAACTACTCTGTGGTTTCCACCATATTAATCAAACCTTTTACCACTTCACTTTTTTTTTTTTTAAATTGGTGAATAAATTAAACAAGGTACTGCAAGTCCATGAAGCTCCTTATGTCTGTTAGGATGTTTTTGTAAAGGAGGAAAGAACAGGCAAGTGTGAGACTGAAACTGTCAGGTGTGAAGCGGATGATTCTGAGGCACCAATACTCATCCGTATGATATCCATCTTGAAATGATAAACTAGAGCTTGATAGGTGCTCAGGCCTTTTTTCTATTTTTCCTTTCCTTCTTTTTTTTTCCCCTGGCAGTTTATCCTCACAAGAAATGAACACAGAACCTGAAGAGATTGCACTCTGTGAGTCATGTAGATGCCGATACACAGTAGATACGTATTTTTACAGAACCACTCCAAGTGATTCATTAACACTTGGAAAAAATAAATGTTTGTGTTTAAATTTGTGGGAAATTTTGTGGCCTGGTCACTGCTTGTGTGGTGCATCATTGCCCCAGAAATCGAAGCACTTACCATACAATTTCTGGGTTTTTCCTGTGGTCTCAGAAATGCAAATAAATTTGTAAATTGATAAATAAACAAAATTGACTATTTTAGCATACTGGACAGTGGAAACCTCTGCTTATGCAACAGTACTGGCAACCTATCCAGGGTGTACCCGAACGAACGGCGACAGCTGGGACAGGCTCCAGCCCCGATTCTCTACAGGATAGGAGCAGGAATGAAAAATGAATTAATTATTGTTTTTTTTGTTTTTTTTTTTTGTTAGCATGTGGATGCTGTGAAAGAGGTCAAGAAGTTACCAATTTTCTGGAAATTTATGTTGACAAAAAATGGTATGGCATACATTTGGCATACATGACATACATTTATAGAGCCTATATGATGATAAAACCGGCATTATTAATATGTAGTATACCACTGAAAAAACAATTACCCTGTGGCATAAAGAGAAGCTGGTCACGTGACCAATGTACAACCTTCCACTTTAGTGCTTTGCATTATGGGATACAGACCGAGATAAACTGGACAGATTCTGGAAGTAGCACACCATCTGGATATTTCTCACATACTGCAGATGATGCGGTTCTTTGCACACTGCATATTGCCTGTTGAGCCACTCTATACTAGATTTAAGCAAAAGCAATGTGTACCTGTCATTATCAGGAAATGAGTCCTTGTAATCAGCAACAGGAAGAATTTTTGTAAGCATCCGTGGGGCTGAAAACATCCCTGTTGTTAATTTCTTCTTTTATATATTGGCGGTTGGCAAACAGGGGAAGTAGTACACTACCACTACCCGGTGGTATGTAGCAGTAGTTTGTTGAGTTAGTGGATCTTATTGGCTCTCTCACAGTAAATGGAGACACGATGGCTGAAAGAACTGAGGAGTTCCAGTCTCCTTGGTTTAAGCCCTAATCCTTGCTAATGGAAACACAACTGTAGTCTGCAGTTTCAAATGCAGCAACTGGCAGCATTTATGTAGCTCTATGTAGCAAACTCAGTTTTGGCAGCATGCGTACACGTTACATTATGATGTTTCAATGATGTCATTATCTGCAATTCAGCATTTTAATAACCAGGGAAAGTTCAACACATGACTCAAGATAAGATTATCCCTAAAAGATGGATTAATACTGACTGTCTGTGGCTAAGCTACAGATGGGGGCAACGTAAGCGTTTGATAGTAAAACTGAAAGTCAGTATGTCATCATCGTGGTGTGTGCTGGTGTGGGTGAGCAGTCCAGGAACTCCATCTTCTTTCATATGTATGAGCTTGGAAATAACTAACTTAATGGTTATTGAATAACTTTTACGAGGGAATATGGATATTTTGATGACTTGTGAAAAAAGGTTATAAAAAAGTGTCTACGGTATTATATTGGAAGCTAGCCATATTATAGATATATTAAATTCTGGACATTAATTCAGGCGTTAACTATTTGCTGAGTAAGGATATGTTGGAATAATGACATCCTTAAAAAAAGGACAAAGTCTCTCCCTCTGTTGTGTCTGAACACCTGTGGTTTTTTTTTTTTTTTTTTTTTTTTTTTTTAACTATTGAAAATAGAGTCTTTCAAACTAGTGTCAACAGTGGCTTTGGTGAGCTGAAGAACTGAATGACTGTAACATTTACGTACATTCTGTACCTTTACTGAGACTGGTTAGTGTCTATCAAAATGATGATATAGTCACTGAGGGGAAGAGCAACTTAAACTAGTCTGAAACCTGACATTAATATGATAATCGTGCATTAGTCAAGATAATTCACCAAACATCAGTGCACAGTGCAAAAAAAAGTTTGCTGCTAAATACATGTTTGCTTTTCTCCAAATAGAGTTGCTTAGAAAGATGTAAAAGAAACTTATGAGATGTACTGGAAATATGTGTCAAAGGAGATCATATGTTTTCTTGTTTTCTGTCTCCTCTTGTCATATTTTCTTACCTCCTCACATCTTTTTCTCCACCTATGTTCTAGATGCGTGGATCACACCTGTGTCTGTTATGTCATGTCAAATGTTCTCGCTTTTAAAAACTCTAGGAATATTTTTAGGTAACTACACACAGCAGAGCCTTGTCATATGTTTCTTTTTTAACAGTTAAAGATATGCCATTCGCAAATCACCATTTCCTTTTACGTTTGTCTGCGGAGCTTAATTTTTTTTTGAACGCCTCATCGTACATTTCATGAAATCATTTCCAAGTGTGCCTAAACTCACGTACTGATTCACAGGTATGTGTTCACTAAACTGTACTGTTACATTCCTGCACTGATTCAGAACTAAGTAGTCTTCAAGCTGAATCTTTTCATAAAGCAGGAGGTCATCTGCAGTTCCCACAGCTTCCTACAAAAATGTTGGAATTTTCAGTCATAGGAGCTCAGTCACTGTTGCTGAAGGCAGAAGAAGCGGCGCTCAGTTTTGACTTTGAAGCTGTCTGGTCTAAATCAAAGATCTTCGAGTATTAGATGTTATTGATCTTACTTTGACTCCTCCCATTCTTATTCTCTGAAGCTTAACATGAAAGAAGTACTGTTACATACTGATGTGCCCTCACAAAGATGTGGTGGATGTGATCATAAGAATGCATGAAGAAACTGATTATATGCGAATATGCGTTTTGAAACTGCTGAGCTTTTCACATGCACCATTAATTTCAGTTACATGCAGAATTTTAGAAAAAAAAAAGTTGTTTGCTTGAATAGAAATTTGCATAAACCTACCCTATATTGGCTGCCAGATCATTACCCTAAGTACCAGCTTCTTTGGAAGTCATAGAGTCTGAGCTGCTTATGTGGATGATTGTGGTGAGAAATTGCCCTCGGTATTCAGGCTGTGCTGAATTAGCACTGCCTTACTTTGGACTTGGACGGGAAACATAAATATGACAGAGAAAACTGTTTAATCCACTTTAAGCAGCGATAGAAGTTTCTTTCATGCTTAGGCTGGAATAACTCTGACCAGGGATGTACCAGTGCTGTCGTCACATTAATAACCAGCACACATCATAGGTCTCTTAAAAGCTTCATAATTTTAGACTTGCTGCAGCATAATTCCGCTCAGCATTGCTGACACTTACTGTATAAGTGTCAGCAATTGTTGCTGTCCTCAGATAGGATTGTTTTATTTTGCTCAAAAAGGTCCAGCACTGAGCTTAATGTAATTAATCCATTATCTTAATGTCTTCAGACAAAATTTAATACATTTTGCATGGCAGCTTGATGCTTAATGTTTATTAAAGCAGCGGCAACAATGTCACTATTTATTTATTTTTTTGGTCATTATCGCAGATAGGTGTGAGGAATCACTTTGGATGATTTTCCCTCTCTCCACTTGTTTTGTCTTAATGCTTCATCATCATCTTGCTTTCCCTTCACCTGGGAGGTGGAATTACTGTTAGGTGTTTAATGCTTGAAATGCACTCTGTAACTGAGGATGGAAATATGCAGTAAGTCTACCCCTCACCGCTGCATCAATAGAACAACAACTGTGATTGGGATGTCCCTATACTCAGATATTAAGCAGCTTTAGAGCATGTACTGCAGGATTAGGGGACTTTGGGGGATTGTGTAGATCTACTGTCTTGCAGCCTCCAGTGTCGTTGACCGTATTTTTTAGCGCTGTTCAGTTGACAGATGGACATTTGGAGTTTCTTATTTTCATCCTCAGAGAAAAGGATGCAAGATATTAGAAAGAACTGATATTGTGGCATTTTATTTTCTTGCAATATACTGTGTATTGCAATGTGAATAAAAACATAATTAAAAAAATCTGTATTGAAATAGTCAATTATTCTGGTTTTATTGGGGAGTACAGCAGCGCATGAAATGAAATTTTTATATTGCTGAAAAGTACTTTTCATTTTGAGGGCCTTTTAAATCTCAACCTCACTTTCTTCAGCTTCAGTAGTATTCAGGTGAGTTTACTGCACAAAAGAAGGTAGACGCTGTCTTTTTGTTAGTGTTTTTGCAAGAATACTTGGCTAAAAATATTAATTATCATTGTGTGATGTTAGCTGTGGCTTTAGGTATTTCTTGAATGGATGAATGGAACTTGGCTTTGGAATTGTGATTAACGACATAAAACAGACCAACACGAGCAGCTCTGGGTTGGCCTGGACGGTACCATGGATGAAACGTAGCTAAGCACCCAGAAACAGCTACCTTCGCCTCCAATTTAAGGCTGCTAATCGGAGGACGAAGAAACCTTCACTTTTGGAAAATTCCAGGATCCTTCAACATTGACTAACTTGATCGCTGGCCAGCTGAGTTTCGCTGCATGTGCCAACAGATCCCGCACCTGCGAGGTGTCCTGACCGAGTCGGTTGGAGCTCTGCCAGTCCTCAATTCAGCTCTGGCAGTACTTCATTTGGATGTCATTTCACTAGGGAGAGCTGAAATGAAAATTATAATAACCCTTCAAAAAAGCTATGCTAATGTCCACATAAATGTGTGTGTATCAAAAGAAAGCTCTAAAAATGTTATAACTTTTTTTTTCCCTCAAAACCAGCACCAATCCTAATCATACAAATCAAATGAATTAAAAAAAATTCTAACCCTTAAATTGTAAAGTCATGTCATGATGCAACTCTATTTTTTGGTTTAAAAGCACGATAACTGACATATATTCACTATATTTAATGCAAACTGCATTATTTACGTTATATGTGAAAGCAGAAAGATTGAGTTACATGCATTGATCAAAATAGTGATTTGAATAGATTTCAATGTCCACATTTTTGTGCGTTGGGTCTTTAACATATTTTAGTCCACGTAGTTTACAATAGTCTAAAAATGAAAAATACATGAAAAAAATTTAATAACACTCAAAAATGCATAACCTTGCAGAGATCATCAATAATATGCTTGAAAAAAAGAATAAAAAAAAATGCTATAAATTAAAAGCCGAAAACGCAAATGTACATGGGTCCATCAAAGGGTTGAAATTAATGAGCATCATAGGTCAGCATGATAAAAGCTAAGCTAAAATAGGTATTGTTTGGTAATTGTGGTAAGGTTGGCAAGCAGAACGTGGCTTAGTGGTTAGGACTGAAGGCTTATGGTTTTAATTCTGGAAGGAACCTTTCTCTGTGGAGTTGATATGTTCTCCCCATCGTAGCGGGGGTTGTCTCCGGGTACTCTGGCTTTCTCCTACGGTCCAAAAACAAACAAAAAACACAAACAACAGCAATAAGTGTGTGTAGATATCGCATGGTAAGGTTGGTACGTTTCAACCAGCTTGCTAGACTTTCTCATTCCACCCATATGCCCATTTTTTTTAATTATATTTAGTGGGGTTGGATGAAGTAAGCTTCTGCCAATATGATGTCATCCAGAGCCTCAAAAATCAGGCTCGAAAACAACTCTTCAGCAAACCAGTCCAGTCCAATTTTGTTTATACAGTATGGTTCAGGGTAGAGGAAGGCGGGTTCCTGTGGAGACTGTATTGTATTTTGTCAGATTTTTTGTTTTTTTGTCTTTCCCTGTAATGACACTTTCAAAAATTGGAGTTTTAATTCTGAAAATATGTTTTAATATTTTAATTAAAACATACTGTCATTCCTAAGCTTGATTCTTGTGTATAAAGTGTTCATCATCTGTCTACAAGCAGCACATCAACAAGCTAGTCGTCTGTTATCCTTGTGTTGATTGATATGATTGCAGTTTCCCTCATGAGCGTAATCAGCAAACAGTTTATCAACAAACACAATCATTGTCAACAGCAAAGAAGATATAAATACCAATTTACTCAACAGTAACATCGTAAATCACTTGGATTGGAGCCCAATACGCAGTGAAGCTATTACACACTGGGTGGTTAAGTGACTGGGATAAAAAAGCAGTTTTTGTAATGCATATATTGCTGTATTCAGATTAGTGTGCAGTCATAAATTCACCAGCTGAGTACACAGGGCTGATGAGCCCTTGTTCCTCGCTTCCATCGACTTCATTTTTGCGCAGCTGATACAAAGTAAAGTGAGTCAATAAAATAAATTGACATCTTTATTAAGTCTGTTGGTTTGGAAAGTGTTTACAGATGCTGCTTCATCCTGTGGCTGATGGATGACTTGCTGTTAGACTTAACTATATGCTCTTACGCGTCTGCCTTTGACTTGAATGAAGAAACCCTATGGCAAGTTATTTATTATAAGCTGTGAAAGATTAACAATAGCAATTTTCAGTGTTCAAATAGTAGCACAATAGACTGGAATGTGATTTTGACAGCTATGAAATCTATTTGTGTACTCAAACAGATATTATAGATATTGCTGTGTGAAAAATGGCCATAGTCGTGTTTGCAAGCGCCTAAGCAATGTAAATCGCATATTTTGGGCTTCTCAGCAGCAGTGCAGCAGTGTTATCTGGGGTCTATATTTTAGCCATTTTTGAGTTCAGTGGGTGGGGAAAGGCTGAATTAGCAGACCACAATTACTGCTGCAAGCTGCAATTTTACCTCCCACAAAATCATTATACCATTGCACTCCATAGAATTGAGACTGAGAGGCACACTGCGGGAACCAAAGGTGTCTGAAGCCAATCTAATAAGTAAGCTTGTCACAGAAATAGGTTTGTAACTGAGGGGCCACAATATAGATACCTTGACAAATACTGTTGGGAGGTGCTTAAATAAGTAAGTATTTTAAGTTGTGTTCACCTTCACCTCCAACTTTTAGCCACAGATTTTACTTTATTGACCCCCAAGGATAAAAGGAGAAATAACATAAGAAATAAGAAAAACATTACTCCAAATAGTGACAAAATATGTAACAGACCTGCCAGTCCGCAACAAGAGAGTTTGTCAAACTTTAATTGGGTTAAGCTTGGAATGTAATTGCCTGAATGTGGAATGAAACATAGCAACTAAACATGTCACTTTCAGGCATGAATGACAATGATCAACATTTTGTAACTGTAGCTTCACTATGTCAGACTTACCTGCATTTCTATACTATTTTCAACCATCTACGTGACATACATACAGCTTGGTAACTTTAGTAGATGTCCAAACCTTCCCCAACCATGGCAAAATAATTAGCTGAAACACCAAATAGTCCCTCCTTCTCCATTGTATGAGACGAATAAACAAGCAAAAACTGTTTCAAAGTGTTTGAGCAGCACCTGAAGCCTTTCTCCTCCATCTCAAATTTCAGTCAGTATTTTCAGCAGCTCCCATCCACCACTGTTGTGTAACACAACGCCATGTACCTGTTAGATTGATAATAATATTTATAGTGAGAAAACATAAAATTGTTGATTAGCATCTGGCTTAACATGGAACTACCAAGACCAAAAAAAAAAAGAGCTGAATATGTTTACAGTTTCAAAACAAGTGTGGGTTTTAGCTGATACTGTCTGGAACCAGAAGTACATCTAACACTGCAGTCAGTACATCTTATTTATTAAGTGTAGTAAATAAAGAATATCTTCTGAATTAGATATAGAAAATAGAACATCTCCCCAGAGAGATGTCCAGGAGCCATCAACCAAATCAGCTGGCTCCTGCTGAGTGGAGGAGCAGCGATTCTCTCGCACGCCTGAACTCCTCATCCTGTCTCTAAGGGAATCCAGAACCCTGCAGAAGAAACTCTTTTAAGCCATTTGCATCCACGATCTCATTGTTTCAATCAGAGTCTTGCCTTCTGGCTCAGTTCTCTCTTCATCACAGCAGACCGGTATAAAGTCTGTCTTACTGCACTGTCTCATTGATTGTAAATTCCAAACAAATTAAATAATTTTTCCTTGTTTTATGTGTAATCTCTCCACTATCAAAAAAAAAAGAAAAAAAAAAAAGACAGTTTAAAACAGCACCGGCGTTGGCACAGAAGATGGATCGCCATTTTGAGTCCACTATCCAGGTACTTGCATTGTACTTAGCGAAGACAGAATTCTTAAACTGAATACACTTCTAAGTAAGTGCATGCAAGAATGCAAGCGTGTGCCTTAGAACATAGAGAATTGCACTGTTACTAGCAAATCACACTGTGACTCTGTCTGACACTTTCATATTCACAGGCATCTTTGAATGAAACTATGAGGAACGTTACAGAAAAAAAGTGATCAATGTCTGAATGTTTGAAAGTCATTGCTTCATGGCCCCATTAATATTTTGCATCTCTTGTCAGAAAGGGGTTTATATGAGGGTTTGTAGAAACAAGAACAGTATGCATTCATTTGGATCACATGATTTTCTGCAGTTTTGTTTTTGTTTGTTTTTCTTCTGCCCTCTTAAAACAAACTTCTTAAACTGACAGAGTTTTTAATCTTCTCATGATTCGTGGGTTCATGTTTTCCACAGCTTCCCTCTCTGGAAGAGCCGTAGCTCATGTGTCTCTCAAAGAGGTGGCAGTTTGCTTGAGCTGTATGTGGCCTACTTTTCCTTTTTTTAAATTCTTAATGTCCATTGGGTCTGGAAGGGAACTCTCACACAGAGGAAACGGCCAAGTCTTAAAATACCATCAGAGACAAAAAAGAAAAAACAACAATAAAAGTCTCTTGTAATTATTTTTGGCAATTTGTCAGCCCTCATTTTTCACCATTATTCACTAGTTTGTTTTGGCTGTAATAACTAAGAAACACATTTGAAAATGCGTGGATCTACGTTGTCTTCACATCCTTACCACATCAAATTATTTCTCGGGAGATGTCTGTGGGGTGTTTCTATCCAATGGTGTCTGGTGGGACAGCAAAAGCAGAGGACAGATTCATCATTGGACATAATTAGAGGTTTAATTTTAATTTGAACACCTTGCTCTTCTGAGTTCATTTGGAAAGCTACTCTCCTGCTGCCTGGCCCACAAAGGCACACTGAAGTGCTATCTGGGTCGCCTGGCTACATGGCGATGCCACGTGGAGCCCTTCGCTTCTACCTGATTGGCTCTTGGCTCTGATCGGGTCGACAGAACTGCCTGCCAACACACTGGCCCGCCTCTAAACAAGCCCGTCTCTTCAGGACTTAGATCTTCATCCCGGAAGGGTGATTGTTGTCAAGCCAGATGAAGTAGCTGAAGCCAAAACATTAATTATATGTCTGTCATGCTTATAAGTCGTTAACAGATGATGATGCTGCTGGGATTAAAAACTTATATTTTCTTCCATTTTTAATTCATCTGCTACAAACAGAGAGCTGCTTGAACCTCTAAAAAACAGACAATGGGACTGTGATGTGTGACAAAAAGTATTTTTTTCTTTTTCTTTCTAGGAATAGTGTACAGTTTTGCAACAGCAGATATTGTCTCAATATAAGTCAACACACATAATGGCGGTACAACAATTTCGACATCACATCAAATGGAAACTGAAAAATAAATGAGGAAAAATAAAGTATTTATGTGAATATGAAAAAGTAAGAAGAGTTTAGCGAGACGAGGCAGTGAACACACCCAAGCGCAGTGAGCTGTAACTTACAAATCCCCTGCATGCATGCCGTTAATGTACACCCTCACAGGTGCAGTCAGTCAAGACAAAACAGTTCAGTTCAAGGTGATCGGTGATACAGACGGGCTTAATGCCTCTGTGCTCAAGTGGTGACACGAGGAACACGTAAAAAAAAACAAGAAAAGCTTGCACAGCAGTGTCTCCTCCAAAACTCAATTTACCCAATTAAAAAAAAGAAAAGAAAAACAAGCTAAGTGGCTTTTGCAACCATATTCTCTTAACAGCTTTAATGCACTAACTTCTTTTCTACACATTTTTCTGACATTAAACTCCCATTTTCAGAAAAACTAAACTCCAGCAAAACTAAATCCTCCCACTAGAGATAAAATAAGATCTATATTTATTGTCACTTTAAAAAGTACAATGAAATTGGAAGTGCCGTATACTCGGTTTAAAAACAAATAAATAAGATTAAAAAAAAAGATTGCACTAAAAAACAACCAACAAAAAACCCATACTTTAATAACACCCATACTTTAATAACACTTAATAACACTTTAATAACACTAATAAAACATGTCAACATTTCTATGCTGAATGCACAAAACACACATTAGAAATGAGTCAATATAAACCAAATACACTTGTGCTCTATAGAAAGGATTAGCACAGTAAAAGACCTTGACATCATAAACTCTACACTAAGTTGTTATGTCCAGTGTGCAGGTGGGGCATGGTGGCCCCTTGGACCTTAACTACTCTATTACTGTTATGTTCTGTGTGCAGAAAAATCTGCTCCCAGTAACAAACCAACTCTCAGTAATACCCAGCAGTACCATAAACTACCCTGTGAGCAGAGACAACTGACATGTCTCTGGGTCTTCAGGCAGTAACCTGTACGGCTCTGAAGCATCGGTGCAGCTCTGTTGAAGTTGTTTTATACTGATATCTGCTTTAAGAACTTTTAAATGTCCCTTTTCATAGAAATTCAAAGTACTGTGTTGCTTTTCCACCTGCTATTACATGCTAATTGATCCTCATCTTTTTCAAAGTTCAAAGTAACAGTTTGGTAAGTTTTTAGTTTTCCTGCTTTGATACTACACAGTCAATGCCAAGTCACTCATTCAGTGAGTTCAACCATTGTGATTTTTGGCCCCCAGTTGCCAGCCACTTCATTAACAGAGGAGGTTCACTAAAACTAGATTTTTGGTCCCCAAATAACATCACTCCTCCTAATCCAGATCCACTGACCACATCTGGCTGCCTCCTCTGACATTTCTTTTACCATCTTCCTCAAACTTTGCCCAGCTATACCCAGTTCACCCAGCAATGAAAGTGTAGATCTGGCTATGAAACCCCTACATCCAACCTCCACTGGACGTACTCTAACCTTCCATCCTCGCTGCTCAGCTTCTGCCCTCAA
>JBAMYA010026627.1:0-16302 GCA_037176975.1 Arrhamphus sclerolepis | reverse complement strand
ATAAGCAGAGCCTCACCCGTTGTCACAGAAGGAAGAAAATATCTAATAAACTAATTAAATGGTCATATTTATCCAGTGGTTTGAACTAAACTAATTTTCCATTCAAGTTAAACAATTGATTGTTTGTTTGTTTTTTTTTTATGAAAAAAAAATATTGCTGAATTTTCAGATTTCCCATTCAAATACAGGGAAGAGACACACGTTGAGGCAGCAGCAGGCTGGGCCTCACCTTGGGCTGCATAATTCCTCACAAACTGTGCTCTGCCATAAAATGAAAGTGTGTTACTCTCTGTTGCCAATCAAATGTTTCAGACACTTTCAATACATGCCCCGTGATTTTCCATAGTTTAGCTGATGTATTATATACATATATATATATATATATATATATATATATACATATCTACACAGATATATGTATGTGTGTTTGTTTGTGTAAAGAATGCTCAAATATGAAACATAACCCGTTAACTCCTGACGATCAAATGGTGAATAATCTACTCTGTTGGGTTTTATAAATTTGTAAATCTGATTCTGATGGAGTCAGTGCCTCACCAGCCATGAACCTCACCTCATGTCACTGGTGCTGAAAAAGTGATAGAACATGGTCTGAACAAGGTCAGAATAAAAACAAATTAATAAATAAACAAATAACAATAAAGCAATTAATTCAGAACAGTGGAACTTGGAAGAGACTGACAGAGCAGCTCTGGAGAGCCGTCAGCAGACTCTAGCAGGACGACAGGAAATTGACCCTGGAGCTGGAAGTGAAAGTTGACCATGAAAAAGTAAATTTGTATTCACAGCCAGGAAAGTTTATTAGTTAAAGGTTGGGAAGGAGAACCTTTCTTGAATTATTTGAGGTTTTTTTTTCTGTTTTTACAGAAATAGTAAACAAATAACTTAATAATATAATAAAATAATATAATAATTATATTGTATAATAACAAAAAATGAATAAATAATCGTAATAATCATCTGTGTAAGTGACAGGAAGGGAATTGTAAACATCATTAACTCACTGTGCATGACCCAGATAAAGCCACTGGACTGCTGGTTTGTCTGTCAAACTCTTTTTCTTTCAGGGATCAGGCATGGCACATCAGCACAGGTGTGGCATCAGAGGCTTGTCTTATAGGTGACATAGAATGGTTGAATTCATATTTGTTCTGTCATGTGATATATAGACAACAAAATTTTGGTTTTGTCTGTAATTCCTCAGACGTTTCCCTAAAAACCTCTCTCAGAAAGCTGTTAGGTGAGGGATTTTAAACGTGTAGTTTTGCATCTATTTGGCGTCCTTTTGTGGCAACCTCAATGTGAAATGAAAGCACTTGATGCTGATTGGCTGCCTTTGCTGCCAGTCAAAAGAGACTTTGCCAGCTTCAGAAAATGGACAGAGCAACTTTATACAGCTATGGCCAACGTAAAGAGTTTAGATCAAGCCCAAAAGATCCATCCCCACCCAAGTTCGTGTACATTCTGTCCAAACCCGACCTGGCCGGGCCAGGGCAGAGAATTCAAATTATATCTGCTATGTTGTGATCATTACACCATAACTTTATATGAAATAAAAATATTATTAAAAGAAAAAAAAAAGTTATATTCCAGTATATTGATCTGGCCTGAACTCGGGACCGGGCCAGGTCAGGTTATTCAACAAAGACAAGCTAAAAACAGATTTTGATTCTCTGACTCCTTTAATTAAGATGTTTTACTTTTTTAGTGGTGTTTTCAAAACGTCGCTCATTCTTACTGGTTTTTCCTAGTTCCCCTATCCAACATTTTACTATAGAGCATTTCAGTTGAACTTCAATACACTTTACTTCTACAGTGCCAAATCACAACAAAGTAACATAAGGACTTTACAAAACATTTTAAATGTGATTAAATGTAACTGAATCAAGTCCAATTTAAGTCCAAATTGTCTTTGAAATCCAGCCCAATTCTCTATATAATCCAATTAATTTCTGATCAAATACTGGGCGAAAGTGGAGAGAAAAAAAACACCAAACACCAAAACCAGACTCGGGGATGGCAGCCATCTCCTTCAACCAGTTGGGGGTCTGAGATGACAGGAAAGGCAGGTAATAATAATGGCATATACACAAAAGCACACCATCAATGAAACTATCCCTTAACTATAAGCTTTATCAATAAGAAAGCTTTAAATCTAACCTCAAAGACAGAGTGAGTGCCTGGTTTCCAGACACTTGTCGGCAGATGTTTCCTTAGGAGCAAGGCATAATAAATGTAGCTCCTACAGAATGGGAGACTTTGCCTCCCATTCTACTTTTGGAAATTCTACGAATCGCAGGAAAACCTGAAGTCTGAGATTGGTGTGCTCTATTGGGAAGATATGGAATTAAAATTTATTTCAGATAAGATTGAGCTTGACCTTTAAGAGCTTTATATGTCAGGAAAAGATTTAAGGGGACCTATTATACCCCTTTTTCAATGAGTTAGAATAGGTCTATGGGCTATACAAAACATGTCCATGAAGTTCTTTGTACAAAACCACTCTCACATAAAGAGATCTCACCATCTCTATTCTTGCCAGTTTCAGTCCCTTTCAGAATTTGCTGTTTAAGGGCTCTGTCACTTTAATGCAAATAAGCTGTTGCTGGCCACACCCCCACCTAGGCCGACTCCATGACCAGAGCACTCTGGGTAATGTAGTATTTCCATGCAGCCATGTTGAAGAAAAATAAAAAAATAAAAACAAAATAAAATAAAAGTGATGTGATCTGATTGTGCCAGTGTAATAAGCAGCCTCAGGGGGATAACTCTCATCATCAGTGATATTGTGTTCTGGATCCGCTCCGGCTGCTCCGGAGCCGAGCACGTGCAGAACGGCCGGAGCAAGTTGTTCATGTTTTGCCATTCAGCACAAGCTAAAAAGTAGTCGCCAACCCAACAGTGTGACTTGCCTTTGCTCGCAGCCATGGTGTCGGTGCGTGTAAAACCAGCAAAACGAAACCGACAAATCTTCTACTAAATCTAGTGGGTGGGGACTCTGGGAGGGGTTGATAGGTGAGGGGTGGTGCCAGGGTGGGTCTTCCACAATGGCGTCACAGTGGAGGAGGAATCTAAATGGCTCATGATTCCTGACACCAAAATTGTTCCACTGATTCACAGAAAATAGATGGATGGTTTGTTTTCATGCTTGGAGTGTTTATAGGAGCAGGAGAGACCCAAATGGAGATACAAAAGGCAAATGAAAGTGATTTTTGCATAATAGGTCCCCTAAAATTCTATCTTGAATTTAACAGGAAGGAAATAAAGCGAAGTAAAGACTGGGGAATTGCAATATTGCTAATCCTGCGAATCATCATCAGAACTGTTGTTATAGCTTATATATATATATATATAGACAGATATTCGCCATTTTGGAGCTGACTAGCAACAAGGAATTGCAATAGCCCAATGTTGAAGTAGTAAATGTGTCACTCTGCGATCCGATCCTTCTTGTTTTAGTTGAACTAAATTGAAATATATTGAAAAAATATTTTATTAATCCCAGAAAGGGAATTATTTTAGCAGTATTTGTGAACTACTTACAGTGATTTCAAAGATTCATTGACGATGGTTATAACTGGGGGCAGAAAGGATATCCTGCAGCGGTCTGCCCCACAATGTATCTGAAGAAGCCCATGACCAAAGGCACTCCAGCGCGAAACCACCGTGCCGTGAAGAGGATGCCTAAGGTCGTCCATGATGCCCTTCACTCAGTGAATTATCCCACCTTGCACAATTATCTCCAGAGACTATTGTGAAGGTGAAAGGTGGTTCTACAATTAGTAAGATGCCCTAGATATTCAAAGTAATGCCATACAGAATTATTAAATGACTATATAATCTGTTTTATAAAGTGTCCAAAGACAAGAATCCAAGTCTTATCGCTGTTTAGCAAAAGGAAAATAGCTGTCGTCCAGGTCTTTATTTCATTAAGAAATGCTTGTGCTACTACTGCCCGCCTTATGTTTGCAGATACTGCAAGAATTTGTGAATTTTCTGTGACCTTCCTCATTGGTCTGGACTACACTAAGGACTATCTATCTATCCATCCATCCATCCATCTATCTATCCATCCATCCATCTATCTATCCATCCATCCGATACAGCTGAATATCATCTACATAGCGATAAATATTTATGTCATGTCATTGGTGACTTTAACCAGTTCAATTTCTGTTCACGTGTTTATATATTGTTGTCTATCCTCTCTCTGTCCTGTCTTCCTCCTTTTCTTCCTCTGCCCTGTTGGCCTTCAACAGGAGGGCCCCCCTCATCGATCTAGGTCCTGCTCAAGGTTTCCTCCCAAGAGGCAGTTTTTCTTGCCATTGTTCGGCTTGTCATGTGCTCGAGGGTCATCAATTTAAGAGGTGACACAACATTTTTCTCTAATGGAAACAATCTTATTTGTGAAAACGTTTATGAAGTCATCACTACTCAGAGTTACAGTAAATTAATACGTGGCTCAGTGGAGTTAGACTTTGAGTCAGCCTAGCAATAGTGCAGATAATAAACCTGTGATTGTTCTTATTTCCTTATATTAATGTTGAATCATAAGCAGTTCTAGCTTTGCAAATAGTTCTTTTGCATGTTAAAATGCTATCTTTCCAGAGTGAATCAGATTCCTCCAGTCTGGTGGAAAACCCTAACCTTTCCAGCTTTCTTGAAGTATGCTTTAAGGTAGCTCTGAACTAAACAGCTGGCTTCTTCTGACTGATTATCTTCTTTTCATTTTCTTTTTCAGAGGGGCAACATGCATTCAGGCCATAGTACTGTCATACAGACAATGAACCTGTGCAGGTAAAAGGTAAATATGTTTTTCATGATGTCAGCCAATGAAAGTTCATTGTTCAGTTTCAATACTGTATGTCAGAACAAGATCAAGAATATGAAGAAAATTATGAGTAGGTCCGTGGACATTTTGTGAAAAGCCAATAGAGTCTAAAGGCAACATTCAGACCACTAAAGTTTCCCACTGTAATAATCATCTGCACCAAACACTAAAGATATGAAAAAAAAAATAATAATCTGAAAATTCAAATAGAAACTGAATAAAGTCGAAGTGAATGATACACCACAACAAAAAGAGCTGATTAATAGATTTGAGTGGTAGAATGTTTGGCACCTCTCCACAGCCTGCAAGGACTATGAAAATTTGACTAACCAGGAGACTTTTATTCATCGATACTAACTTCATCATCCTGCTGATCTTGATTATTGATTACTGAGAGATTTAGAAGACAGAGCCCTAATATTTAGAAAGGTATATTTAATAGTCATTTCCTTTCAGTTACTTCCTTTCAGTTGTTGTTTAATTTAGCTAATTTGTGTGTTTGGGGAGCAGATACAATAGCAATAGGATGGAGTTAGCAGCTGGAGTTCATGGAAGCAGCTGGTAAGAAACAGCTGGAAAAAGGCATCTTTCCAAAAAAAGTGTACAAAAAATAAATAATATAAAATAAAAAGGACATTACACATCATCACTGATTGCTTTAGTCAGTGTTGTGTGATGCATGACTGTGTGATGCATGTCCAGAGGAATCATTAGCAGCTAGCAGCTTTCTTGTGTTAATGTCAGCTGTATCTCAGGTGTACAAGCCAACACTAGTTCAGTGATTGATGTGAGATCGCTTTGTGTCCGGCGTGAGCTCTTGGATTTCTTTTCTGGCGGCAAATAGTGGCCAATCAATCAGCTGTGAAAACCTGACCAATGGATAAACACAGGAAAGAATCTTTTGTTTCCTTAGAAAATCAATCACAAAGCCTTGACATTTTCAGAGTTAAGGCCATCTGAGCTGAAAGCCGTCCCAAGCATTTGGTCATTGTAAATGTTCAAGGAATACTGATTTTATAAGGATGAAGTTCAAATGTGTTTGACACTGTATACCATCATTCTAATATGTAAAAAAAAAAACTACGTAATACATTGCACCTTTAAAGCAGAAACGCTTATCCCACTTCATGAAGCCTCTGGTCATGTCTTTTTTTTGTTGTTTTTTCTCTGGATGACAACAGAGTGAACATTTTTCAGTTATGAACAAAGTGAACAATATATTACCAGCTGTTCCTTGTTACAGGCTTCTGTTGATACCAGTGAAGCGGTTGAGGATGTGCGGCCTGGTGCATTTACTGTCACGAAACATGTGCACGCAGGTTTTGATCTACTCGACAGCTGCACTGAGCAATATTTAACTAAAAAGACTTTATTTCAAGGATATTCATTTGAAATGAGAAAAATCTAAAGCACAACTCAAAATGACACTGTCTATTCTGGATTGGAATCTTTTTTTTCTTCCCCCACCTTACTTAGTATTGAATTGACAGTGGCAAACTGGCCCATCAACCACCTTGTTAATATTTAATTGAAAAAAAAAAAAGAAGGGGAAAAAAAACACATGCACACATTTTACCTACCTCAAGAGTTTGAAATTTGCATGTAAGCTCCTCAGCTCTGAATGTGCACTCAACCACTTCACAGAGAAATCTAACATGGCCTAATTGTGTCAAATCTATTTTAACCCAACCTCTTTTTTTTCTCAACGATGGCTTCTCTAGTTCATGAGCTCATCGTTATTGCCCCCCATCCTGCACCTCCAGTGATGAAAGCTGGCACTGCACCACTAATATTACATCAAGAATGAGTCGTTGTATGATTATACTTTTTCAGTTGCTCCTTGGCATGCCATTCTCGTGTGCCCTTCCCTGCCTGGTGTTTGAGCCCGACAGTATTTGACAGTGTGAGACAAATACACTTAGAGGTGACAACGGTAGGAAACATGCAGAAACAAAATGGTTTTCAATATATCAAATGAATATCCAAAAGAAGAGGTCACACTGGAGAGAAGCAGCAGTTTAAAAGAATAATATATTATATGTCTGAAGATTTTAGGTATCAGGACATATCAAAAAATGAAATAAAATAAAATAAAATAAAATAAAATAAAATAAAATAAAATAAAAATCTGTTTCTCAATGCATCTTAAAATCAAATAAATACAGCATCAAACAAACAAAAGTCTGAAATATTACTTATTAGTCATTTTATTTGACTAAGAGTAAGCCAAAAATACAAATGTGACAGCTTGCTGAGTCGCAATTAATATTTATAATCTTATTAACAGTCCCTGTTTGGTTTGAAGTTGACTTTTCTTTTTCAACCAGTGCTTGGGAACATTGTTGCCACTAGTGCAGCAGCATATATGAAAAATGTATCAGCATTACTGCAATATCCACATGTGCAATAAATAAATAAATTCTATGTGCCATGCATTCACTCTATCAATATGTTAGTGTACATTGGGTGGATGAGCACTCAGATGGTCACTTGGTCATTTGACTCTAGAATATGTTCGTACAGTAAATAGGGATTCATGGTTCAGTCAGTGATTGCAAGGTGCTTATGTCTGAAAACACGCTCTAATTATGATCCATCTAACACGATGTTTTCTTCATTCATAAAGGAAAGTGGTTCTGAAGTTTATATTGTTTAACATCAATTTAACATTCAATTTCTTTTTCGCCTTAGAACACAGCTGAATGTTCCAGATCGACAATCTGCCAGAACGTGTTCGGGAACACTGTGAAGTTAAAAAGTATATTAAAAAAAAAAATAAATTAAATAAATAAACAAATAAATAAATAAATAAATAAATTAAATATTCAGGTTCAACAGCAGCTTCTTCCCAGATGCCGTTAGGCTGTTGAACTCAGTAAAATCCTCCAATCCACACACATACACAGGACTGTTTCACAAAACTGCCCTATAATCAGTGCCAGTATTACTGCTGCACAGCAAAATAACAGATGTGCAATATGTTTATATTTTTCTATAAGTTATTATATAGGTTTAATTCTTCACCTTTGTTTTGCAGATTCCCAACCTACCTAATGATTTTTTATAAAATGAATGGTGTATCCCAAATAGAAGTGATGGCTGGTTTGACTGCAGTACGCTATCTATTCTGATCCCCAATATACTTTTCTGACACAAATGTTTAATTTTCATCGCTTAGACATTTTCAAAATGCACATTATAAGATTGCTTAATGAAAATGGATCCATTTCAGATTTCTAAAGAGGCTACAGAGAGAATCTCGGAATATGGAAGTAAACCTCTCAACTAGATTTAATTCATTGAGTCAGTTACCATGGTAACAGCCTATGAGTATGAGTTTCCTCAATTTTTGAAACAGGCTTGTAACAAACCTGTACCACTTGTGGGTGCTCCACAGTATTGTCCTCCCCACCAGTACAGTAAACCTAGGCTTTTTTTTTTCCTTTTGATTGGAAGAAGGTTGTTTTTCAGAAAACATCCCACCTCTTTTTTGTTCTGTCAGATACAACTAAACAGAGGGACGGAGGGTGAGTAATGTGGAGCAGTTGTGACCATTTGCCCCTCCTCCATTACATACTCCCCCCACCACCACAGGGCTTAGCTTGGGGGTCTTACGCTCTAGTCCTGGAGGACCAGCGTCCTGCATAGCTTCGATGTTTCACTGCCAAGACACCTGATTAAAATTAATGGATCATTCAGGCTGATGTGATCTACTCATTTCAATCAGGTGTGCTGAAGCAGGGAAGGCAAAACTGAACTGAACTGAAAATCTCCTGCAGTGCTGTTTCTCATCAGCTGGGCTGGTGACATCATGATGCGTAGTCAGAACCGTTCTTCTCATTCAATGCAATCCACGAAGAAGAGGTTGCGAGACTTGGATACTGTTTATTTTGCATAGAAATACAAGAAAATCTCATCTCTTTTTTTCTTTTACTAACGGTGTCGATTAAGGTAAAAATTAATTGTTGCAAAAACACAGGACGGGATACTTTTTCCATTTAAAAAAAACAATTTTAAATCAGAAATGGGGTAATTAGTATTGCTTCTTTTAAAGGGATATTTTAAATTTAAATGATGGCACAATAAAAAAAATAAAAAAAACAACTCTTTTTTTTTTAACACACACAAACTAGCTTTAAAAGTTTGGGTACTACCTGTAGCTAAGACTGGAAACAAAAAGGGAAATGATGGACAGAAATCTTTAATCAGGATGAACCAAAACCTTAAAATCTCAGTATTAAATCCATGAAGAATCCATGCATGCTTTTCTGTTTTTGATAACTATTTAATTGCTTCCATTCTAATTTCACTCTACTTTAAACTTGGCTGACATATTGCCAGAAGCCAGAAGAGGTCTAACACCAACTTTTAAGTAATTTGAATTAGTGGTTCTTATTTTTTTTTAGCTAAAAGTTGCTTTTTACAAATCTTATCTACAAGTGAGGTGCTTAAGGCAACCAGTAATTTCCAGTCATGCTTTCACTTTAAATACAGCACGGATTTCACAAGACGGTGCGATCCGTGCTGTGTCCGTAACGGATGTGAATAACAGCTGAGAAAAGCAAGACAATATCTCAAACCACATTCTATGATGCTGTTGACATTTTTCTATATTATATTGTCCTTCATCTTAATAGAGAGCATAATCTTCTTCTCAGCATGTGCTTGTAACCAAGAGCATGCCATGGAGACGAGCTCCTCAGAAGGATCCTTCTGCTCTTTAGCCCACTCAGCACATTCTGTCCTCTGCTAGTATGTATGTAGAACCAAAGCTAATGGCTATTTTCCTTCTCTGTTTATGAGTAGAAAGGCAACTTTATTTGTATAGCACGTTTCATACACAAAGGCAACTCAAAGTGGTTTACAAGGCATTGAGATAAAAAATTTAATAAGAAATGAATGTATAATTGGACAGAAAAAGGATTAAAAACAAAGAACGGTAAAAAGAGTGCAGTAAACTCCAACTAAAAGACATGGAAAACAAAGTTTACAGTTTAAATGTGTATAGAGTTGGAGAACATTTGATATCAAGAGGAAGTTTATTCCATCTATGTTCAGCATAGTAGCTAAATGCATTTTCATCATGTTTGGTCCTAACTGGAGGTTCTTCCAGCTGACTGCTACCTAAAGATCTCAGAGCTCTACTTGGTTTATATTATACACGAAGATCAGCAATGTATTCACAATTGATTTGTAAACTAACAGCATCACTTTAAAGTCTATTCTGTAGGTAACTGGTAGCCTGCTATGCTGCAAACACACACCTGCATTACTTTCCTGCCCCTCATCCAGATATTTGGGAAGATACGAGCAAGGGAGCAAGGAGTCATCTGATGTAATCTGAGTGACATCAATTTAGTCTTTATTTCGTTTTTCCCTAGGAAGAGATCCTTGCACATTGCTCAGTCCCATACACTTCATAAATAATGCATTAACACTTTCTGGTTAATTCAAACAGAGAAACACCACATTGTAGGAGCAGTATTTCACCTCCTCATTGGCCTATTTGGTTCAGGTATTCCACTAATTATGAAACTTGAAGCAATATCCAGTAAGAACAATGATAGACTGAGCTTCTGCCACACAGATACTTGAGATAGCATGAATTAAGTGGCAATAATCGAAAAATGCATTTGGTTACCGAACCATTATATCTGTTGTGATATTTAAAATTATTACAAAAACAAAATGCATGAACCGGCTCTTCAAAAACATCCCCAGTGTTGCTTTTAAATAAAATGCACCAAAATTGACACACACACACACAAGAGCATAACCCCTAAATAAACACATTTAGGACCCATGCCTAAACCCAACAGGAAGTAAGCTTTTACTAAGATCATTTTATGGAAATATTGAAAATAAGAATATAATAAATCTAATAGTCAAGCACATTTGTTTAGCCAAGGGAGATTATTTACTAATTTATTTATACTGTTTTATTAACACAAAAGACAATTTATTTGCATTACTATACCTGAACTCAAAGTTGCTGCTCCTTTTTTGCAAGTGGATGGAAGTTTCTAGCATCTGTGACCATCCTCTCCTGACTGCACTGTTTTGAGGGTCTGAAACAGTGACATGCGGTCAGGAGAGGCAGGGGGGGGCTGAGCCTCAGTTTTCATCATGGAACGAATAAAATATATAATAAAACAAGTTAAATGGTTAAATTTATCCAGTGGTTTGAACTATATACTAATTTTCCCTTTACTTGTTTTTTTTTATTTTTTATTTTTTTATTAAAAATCATTGAATTTTTGCATTTGCCATTCAAATACGGGAACAGATGCACGATGAGGATGGGTGCACAATCCATCACAAACTGGTCGCTGCCATCAGTGAGAGGGTGATACTGTCTCTCTGTATGTCACCAATCAAATGTCTCACTTAGTATATGCACCCCTGGCTTTCCATAGTTTAGCTGATGTATGTGTGTAACCTGTTTTGTGTGCTCAGCGAAATGAAAAGACACTGAGGCTGCAGTTCTCGTGCCTCATGGTAGGGGGCACCAGTAAGCCCAGAGATTCTACTCTGCAGCTGCAGAGCAAGTTTCAATGATAGACTTTTAAAAGTGAAAGAAGAGAAGGAAGACTTATATACAAAAGTAACAGACATTTTTGTGCAGAAGGATCAGCACATGGACTTTAATTGTAACTAATGGTAAGACCATAATGTTCAAAAAAAAGAAATGTGCATTACAGTTAAAGTTTGTATGTGTAAAGAATGCTGATATGAAACATAACCTGTCAACTGCTCCTGATCAGGCAATGAATACTCATATATATATATTGGATTCATATATTTGTAAATCTGATTCTGATGGAGTCACTGGTGTGAGCTATTTACTTAGATGATGACTTTCCTCAGTACTCAGTGACTTGTGGTCTTTATTATTTTTATGGCTCGAATCGTCTTTATTTAAGACATGAAGCAAAGGGTTGTGGGCTTGGAGTGACTGCTGCAGTGTAGGACTATAACCTCCATGGGATCCACAGTCACCACTGGGCTATGCAGTGGCCCATCTCTATATTTTTAATTGTATTTTTTTTTTGTTTTCTTTTTTCTTTTTGTATTTGTCCTGGTGGTTAATTGCCAGTTTTTAAAACTAACTGGTGGTGCACAAAACAGATATCTGGCTTTGTCATACATGGAAAGATGGAGAGGCCAAGTGCAGTTGAATGGATCATGGAGGTCACTTACCAATCCCAAAGCAACCAAGAAGTATGACCAGTGCGGAGATGCAGAGGAACAAATGGACTGAAAAAGGGAAAGACGAGACTAGGACACATGACGAGACACAGGTGTGAACAGTTAGAGGAGGTGAAACCAAGGGAAGTCAAACTGAATTCATCACATAAAGAAAATGAGGAGCAACACGGTTCTTTCTGAGATTTAGTTCTGGGGGGCCGTCTAGGCACAGGCAGACCCACGGAGAAAGGTGCGAGGGTAAGGGACAAGCACTGAGCTGAAGACTAGAGCTGGAGCAGAGGTGACTGGCCTGGGCTGAGGGATGCATTGAGGTGCATCCTAGACTACCCTGGAGGTAGGATGGGGTGCATCCTGGGGCCAAAGAAGCTGAGGAGGCTTAGTGGCATCTATTGCCATGTTTGGGGCCACCAAAGTAACTCCAACTCCTTAGTCCGCAACATTCTTGTCTCAGTCTCTAGGCATGAAAACTTGCAAAGAGAGTAGTCTCCTTGCTCCCCCATTAGGTCCATCTCTGGTCGGTCTATACTGTCATGCATGGGAAGATGAAGAGCCCAAGTGCAGGAGAATCGATACTGGAAATCCTTTATTAAGCACAAAACCAAAATGAGCTTCAAAGCAACCAAGTAGTATTAGTGTTGGGACATGAAGGGGCACAGCAACAGACGAACTGACAAGGGAAAAGGGTAAGATACACACACACACGCACACGCACACACACACACACGCACACAGGGGCTAACGAGATGCAATTATGCACAGTTTAGAAAGATGGGACCAACGGAAGTATAACTCAAATATTTTTATTAGAGCACCTTCTTATACTGTTACTACAACATACACATCTACATGTGCAATGTATGTCCATACAGAAATGTGTTCTGTAGCAGATGAAAGAACATGTATAAAAAAAAGAGATACAAATGAAGAAAAATAAAAACAAATGACAAGCGACTATAGGATGGATGTGAAGTATTTTAGATATTAAACTGAAGATATTAAACCAAAAGATCTTAACCTTGGGACATGGAGCAAAGCTGTGAAGCAACGTGTTGTCTGCTACAAGGCTTCCGTCACATATAGGGAACATCTCAGGGTGTGTTCTATGTAACCTATCCTTAGAGTAGTGAAGACGATGTAGAATTTTAAAATTATATTAGGCAATGCCTAGCATTATTAGAGCTATCGGTGAGCATGCTCCAAACTATCTTCCCACAGAGTGTCCAATCTCAGTGTCTCTTTCTTCCTCCCATTTTGTTTTTATTAGAGTGGGATCCACTGGACTGATTGATAGATTTCAAGGAGTCATATAAATATGAGATCGATTTTTCTGAGCAAGATATGGGCTGGAAGCATTTATCAAGACAAGAACCTGGGAGAGTCTCAAAATTTTGTAGATGTGTTCTTACATAGTCCTTTATTTGCAAATATCTAAATAAACTACTTCCTGGTAGATTATATTTACTTTGCAACTGTGCAAAGGATGCAATTATGCCTTTAATGCACAAGTCCCCTATTGTATGGATGCTGAGATTCTTCCAGAGTATAAAAGTATTATCCAGAATGGAAGGTGGAAAGGTGGGGTTTCCAGTGATGGGTAATGCATAAAATATGGGTTTCAACTTAAAGTTTGAATTAATTTGCTTCCAAATGTGCACTGTACTGTGGATCATCACGTTGCAATTGTATAAAGGTTTGTCAGGAGTGTAAAGTGCCAGAAGGATGAGACCTATAGAATAAGGCTGGCATGGCATCTGTTCTAATCCAAGCCAGTTTGGTGGTGTTGCTGTGTCATCCAGCCAGTATGGGATAATTCTAATTTGGGATATCCAATAATATGATGATAAAAACAAAAAATCAGGAGTGCCAAACCGCTTTCAGTTTGATTTGCAAAGGTGTTTCATGACAATTCTGTGAGTTTTGTAGACCCATAGAAAAGGGAGCAGTCTATTTGTAAGGAAGGATTTGGGAAGAAACACTGGAATGTGCTGAAATAAATACAGTAACTGGGACAAAAATAAAAATATCAATAGCATTGGCTCTGAAAAGTAATGATATTGGCAGCCACGTTTCTGAGAGACAACAAAACATCATCAGCATAGAGTGAAATTTTATTTATAGATTTATGTGTATTATAACCATGAATTAAAGGGTCTGAGCGGATGCATCAGTGACGAGAGATGGATGTCTGTGTGCAGCTCACTATCTGCCCAGCTGGGTGACCTGATGTGTCCATTTTACTGTCACCATCTATTGTGGCTGTCCAGAGTATTTCTTGGCGTAATCCCGAGCTTCCTTTGGGTTGGTGAACGGCATTTTCGCTTCTCCGTGTGTTACCATCAGTCTGGTCTTCATATGGTCTTCGGGTCAGTTTGACCCGCATACACAGAGAGACACAGAAACATGACCATGCAGACACAAACGCACACAATGTTATATTATATATATTATTGTTATCTTATGACAAAAAAAAGTAGTCATGCTTCCATTGTTAATTGTGTTCTAGTAGAGACTGATTGTATTCATTAAACATATATGTTATCTCAGTTGT
The DNA here is from genome assembly GCA_037176975.1 of Arrhamphus sclerolepis. Lineage (NCBI taxonomy): Eukaryota > Metazoa > Chordata > Actinopteri > Beloniformes > Hemiramphidae > Arrhamphus > Arrhamphus sclerolepis. The sequence continues at coordinate 1,696 of JBAMYA010026627.1, read as the reverse complement.
GTGAATATGAGATAAAGACATTATATGTTAATGGTTTATGAAAAAATTTTTATGTTAGAATTGTTTTTAAAGCCCAAAATAAGTCCCAGGTCAGTTTGACCTGAGGTACACCAGAGGGTCCCAAAAGTGAAGACCATGCAAGGGTTAATATCACACATCTAGTCTTATTTACATATTGTTTTTTTTGGACTTAGTGAGACACAGCAGGAGTACTAAAACATATTACTGAGTAAGCGCCACTGATTTGCCATGATGCTAAGCTGTGCAGGATGACTCGACACGGTTTACACCAAAGACCTCTCTGCAGGATGCATTCAGATATACACAGACAGACTCACAGCAGGGCTGAGCCTCAGCTCATTACTGCCATCTGAAACGGAGAGCAGCATACACACTGAGATTAAATAGGTAAATGGCTCAAACACGACAGTATGAAACTGCTTTTGAACGCAGTGTTGTGTAAAAGTGGCCATTGAATACGTGTCTTTGCACGGCCGCTCACATACATCAGATACAGCATTAGACCAGTGATTATTCAGCTATGGACCCAAACACTACCCTGGTTTAACTGGTTATCCATGGGACCGATTAACTCGGCCTTCATAGCTGGAGATTTGATTTATATTTCAATGTAGAACATCTCTCACACCTCTGAGAAATAGCTACATCATGCTATGACTTCATTCTTATTTTTATGTTTGACGGAATGATTTTATTTGCCTTTTTGTGATTTTTTGTAGGTGTAAAGCACTTTGAATTGCCTTGTGTATGACTTGTGCTTTACAAATAAACTTCTTGCCTAGAGCTGACAATCCTGTAGTAGGATGTAGTAATAGGCCTGCAGTCAAAAAAACAAACAAAAACAAAACAGTATAATGTTACTGGGAAACAAGTATATTCTATACATAGGGGAAGAAAGGTTAGCTCTGGGAAACCAGCAGCGTATACGTTTGTGCCGGACATTGTAGTGTTCTTTTATATATTGTTGATGCTTTTAGCCCGCTGGCTTCCCTGTTACTGCCACAGGACAAACATAATGGACAGACACATCCTTCCCCCTCTAATACTCATGTGCTTGAACGCAGTGTCTCTTTCTCAATGCTGCTACACACATCTACAACAGTGACAGCTGACGTATGCAACACTGGTTCTGCTCTACTGGTCAGAGTGGTTCTCCGCTGAAGGAGTTTGTTGCCGTCCTCACCTTGATAGAGGCCACTGAGGCACTGCAGGGAAGATGCTATTCATGTCTTTACCTGTGTCGAGACTGCTCTGCATTGAAGGTGGTGAGGGTTTTCCTTCTGGGCTGCTCTTAGCTGCACAGCATGCACTTCAAGGGGAATTTTGGATTTTGGTGAGCAGGTTTATCTGATGGTAGCAGTGTTGTATTAAGCTGAAGTGTAAGTGAATACTAATTTAACAGGATGTGTTTATCTGATTATGTCCATGGGATGTGATTATCAAAGCTAAATTTAAATTCTTGTTCATGAACACTATTAAATCGGAAACATGTACAGCATATAGCATGTAATGTTGGCTCTTCATAATCACTAAAATATCTAGTGATAACTTGAATTTCCCTTCTGGAATGAATAACGTATTTACAATCTAATGAACTGAATTAAAATAAGAGCTTCCTTTGAGTATTTAAATCCATGTTTCCTCTGAGCTGCAGGAAGTGGTTCAGGTTTGCATG
>JBAMYA010026616.1:0-16305 GCA_037176975.1 Arrhamphus sclerolepis | reverse complement strand
CCATTCAATAATCTTTCTTTTTTTTATTTTATTTTTTGATTTCCTAGTTTTGATCCCCATGGGGAAATTCACTCTGCCTTTAACCCCTTCTTTTTCCAAGAGTTTCAGATAACCAGAATTGTCCGTACAATGGCAGAGGTTCTGTCAGGCCTTTAATACCAGGAAGCAGCTCACCATAATTATTCTCCTTTAACCTTGTTTATTCTCCTTTATGACTGTGGGCAGCCGGGACATCAGCTTTTTATTGAGGTGCCTTTTTTTGCGGCAATCCAGATTACTGAAGCATGATGTCTGATTCCTGCATACACTGGCACCACAGACCATAAACAGATGGGAGGTAGTCTGATAAAATAACAAAACAGGAATTGAAATAACAATCAGCGTGAGAGGTTACGCACAGTGTCAATGATGTGCACGGTCTTCAGCTAAAACCTAACACCTGGAAACATCTATCAGAACCAGGTTGGCAGAGCAAAAGCACTACAAGTGCTTCAAGGTTCAAAATCTAACTTAAATGAACCACTTCTACTTGTTTTCTTTCATCAGACCACTCTAATCTAAGTCCAGTAAATCTGTGCAAGAGGCTCCATTGTTTTAATTTCACTCCAATGTTGACAAATTTCGCAATCGTCATGTATATTCACTGGGTGAGCAGATGAATAGTTGTGCAAACTGACTTTGTCACAGGCAAAAAGAGTTGATACAATATCTCATGCTTCATGTATTGACTGAGTTACATTGTTAATGAAATGTAAATATGAAGAAAAGGTTTGTACAACTTTCAAAAAAGTTGGTGCACTGTGTATAACGTAAATAAAAACAGATTGCAATGATTTGCAAATTTCATAAACCCATACTGTAGTCTCCATAGAACATAAAGAACACATCAGACGTAGAAACTGAAACATTCTCATGGAAAATATTGGCTCATTTTGATTTTGATAGCAGCAATGCATCTGAGAAAAGGACTGTGTAGCATCCCTTCTTCTTTTTCCAACTTTCTGTAAACATCTGGGAGTTGCTGGAGTTTAAGGACAGGAAAGTTTCATTATTGTCTAACGCAAGATCAGAGCTTCTCAATGGTCCTGGGCCTGCGTTGACAGCTTTTTTTGTTTTATGATGCACACAGTGTTTTCTCTTGGTGAAAGGTGTGGACTGCAGGCAGACCAGTTCAGCCCCAGGATTCTTCTCTGGTGAAGTCATGGTTATGCGGTTTAGCATTCAGGTCTTCCCTGAAAGTGACCTTGTCTGGATGGCAACATTTGTTGCTCTAAAGCTTCTCTGTACTTTTTAGCATCCATGATGCTTTTCCAGATGTGTAAGCTGCTCACGCCATAGACACTAATGCAACTCCATACCATCAAGGATGCAGGATTTTAAACTGTCTGCTGGTAACAAGCTGGATGGTCCTTCTCCTCTTCTGTCTGCAGGACACAGCATTCATGGTTTCCAAATGACCGCAAAACAGTTATCTATTTTGTCTCAGACCATGTTAGATGATCTTTCATCCAGATCACATATGACTTCTTTGCATGATATAGCTTTAACATGTATTTATGTCTTGCTGCCTTCAAAGTTACAACGAATTAATATTTTCAGATGAGATGGTAAAATATATCAATTTGAAGTATGGGTTTAAGAGATTTGCAAATCATTGCATTATTTACCTTTCATGCAGCATCCCAGCTTTACCTTTATCTCTGTATGTGATTTAAAGATGTTTTCCACTTCACTTGTCAAAACAGATGCTTAAAAACAACTCATATCAAGCAGTCAGGCAATTCAAGTATAATGATCTGCATATTTATTAGAAATTAATAAATATATGGCTACAAGATGATGTAATTGTGGTTCATATTTGATAAAGATTAGCTGAAGTATACAGCTCAATTTGAGGTCTAGCAATAATAGATTAATAGTTATGGATAGTAATAGAGCTTTTTATTCTGCCTTTTTGTTTAACTATGCATACTGAAAGTAATGCAGTATCTGTTTTTCTTATTTTCTGCATTTGGTGTAATGTTTTTTTATTTAATATATAAGGCATTTACAGACAGTGGCATGGAGAGTTGAGAGCCCAAAAGGCATAATTGAATCCATACAGTCATTCAGGCAGTCTCACAGAAAAATGTTGGAAATCCATAATCATGTGAAAAAGAAACTACGCAAGAAGTATATATTCTGAGATAATGTAAATCATCCAATCTTCTCCAGGTCTGAAAATTAGGTATAAAAATGAGTAATTCTGAGAAGATTTGATGGTGTGTTAAGGAATATTGGATTATTACATGACCTAATTTTGACCAAGCTCTCGAGAGATGGTCTCATTGTTGGCTATTTATGTATACAGAAACATTCACAGTTGACTGAGCACTACATGGTGCCCAGGTTTCTCTGCTGAAAAACAATCCCTAATCACCATTCAGCTACAACCGTGCCTGACAGTTGATTTCAGGTATTTGTTCTTTATTTCGTTTTCAGCCAAAATTCTCCACTTTGGGATATTTTGCTTTCTAACTTTAACCTAAGCCATCATTGCCTTTTGAAAAAAAAAAATCCTGGCAAAGCTATGATTATATTATATAAAACAAAGAGGGGAATACTGGAATCTGTGAAAGTGTGGCAAGGTGAGAGTGTGGAGGATGCTCTGGCTGGAAGGATCAACAAACATCAAGCTTTAGTGCATGAGAATACTGCCTGTTTCATATTTTTCCTAACGTTTAGTGTCTTAATCAGACTGTCTATTTATCTAAAAAATATGTCTAAGGATCATTTGTTATATTAGAGTAGATATGTGAGGATAAATATTTCCATGTGGACTGAGAAGTGGGATGTTGTGCTACAGGCTCATAGGATTTCACACACATCCTCACCTCTGTGGTGGGTCTCTGTGCTTTTTGACAGCCCCAGTAACAAGCTGCTGCTACTCTTTAGACATGGCACTCTTTGACACTTAGACATGCCAGTGTAGTATGTGTGTATGTGAAAGCAAGAGACAGGGAGAAAAAAAACAAAAAAAAACAGAGAGGCCGAATAGAGACAGTAGATGAATGGCTCAGGGATATGTCAAAGCAAAAAGACTGTGGCCACTTCAGGATGAATGCACAGAGAAGGCTAACAGTTAACCTTTCTTTCACTTTTACAGTAACTCTAAATCTGGATTAATCCAGTGCATACCTTGAGAGTGGTTAAAAACAAAAGTAAAGGTATTGTCAGTGAAATTACACTGTGTTTTATGGTGGGTGTCACAGAGGAACACAGGAAAAAGAAGTAGTTGGAGCCTTAAACTTTCCTCAGTGACAGATTGTTCCTAACAATTCCCACAATCCAAACTATGAAATACCACACTTTGAAAAACAATGTCGTTGTGTGTGAGTTTAATTCCAACCTTGACCCTCTTGAGTCTCTCTCTTCATTCCTTGAATACAACCCTACAGATGCTATACACATGTAACCGCTGCAATACACTAATGTGATCAAACCTTAAAAGGAAGTGCAACCATCTGCCTACTGAGCAGGCACTCAAAAGAGAAGCAGAAGGAGAAAAAGCACACACTCTCCTCTATGTAAACATGCTCCAGCATGAGGAGAGGGGTCTTTGAATGCTGGAGGAGGGTTTGTGGGGTTGTGGGGGGGACTCTGGAGTGTGAGGGAAGGAGGTGAAAGGATACAATAGAGGCTTGGAATTTGCAATGAGATGTAACTCTCCAAGTAGGAGGTGTGACTCTTGCTTGGGGAGTGTCACCTATCCAGCAGTGGAACATTACTCGTTTATGTGAGAGGAGCAGAACAAAACAGACCTTTCAGCCCAGGACAAAAGGCTGTCAGGTGATGGAGACCATGTCTGCCATGTAGTGTGTACTTCTGCCACACATCATACATGCATGTGCACTCTTCTTTACAGATATGCTTACATAAGGCTGACATGCACAGAAAAATAACACTCTTAGCAGAGTAGACTCAAATACACTGCCTTCCTTTCACAAAGTGCAGACATGCTAACACACACATCGTTAGCTGCCAGAGCTCAGACACTAAGGGGCAGTGAGTCAACAAGGTGATTACAAGGAAGTCTTGAAAATGATCCAAGTACTGTATGGCCACAAAGAGAGGTGCTGCTGATAGAAATGGTTATAACAGAGTCCAAGTACTTCTCCTGGCGGATGTAGACAGACGTACGTAGGCAGTTAACAAAGGACTAAATGTATTACAAACACGACACACATCCACAGTCTCACGTCTCTGTCTTCCTCTCTGCCTCATTCACTCAAACACCGCCAAGCCATCCACCTCATCCTTCAATAAGCTCTCCGCCTCCTTCTTTCCACACACCCGTACTCACACACAAACACAAATTTGGCAGACTACTTATCTCATCTAATGGTATCAACCCAGGTTACATGACTCAGTGGTCTCATCTGTCTCGCTCTCACTCTATTAAAAGTCCATTTGTCATTTATCAGCTGCAGACACACCTCAATGCATTGTTCACATCTACATTGATGGGTGTCTTGACAGAAAGAAAGCAAAAAAAAGAGAGAAAGCAAGCAAGAAAGAAAGAGTCAGTCATTTTGATGAAATTGGTGATATTCCATATAAAGTCAATCCTGCAACTTGAATAGACATGTAGAGAGACATTCAGTCTAAACAGGGAGTATCATCATATCCATGTGAGTCAAAAATATTTCAAATTGAGTGGAAAGCTTCTACTGATCCTGAGGCTTTAGCACCCTGATTCATGAACATGCAAAGAAAATAAAAAAATAAGAGCTGGACGAAGATAACAGAAAAAAGCTGGAGCTCAAGGAAGTTTTAAAAGCAAAATCTGAGCTATCACAGTACTAAAAACATATTGCACAAATCCGTCTATTAAGGCAGGAATTTACTCCTTGTTCAACCTGTAACCATAATGAAAGTACAAGAAAAAAATCTATTATTTAATTTAAAGGAAAGTGCACTATTAAGATATTCTGACAACAGAGTCAATGGAATCCTGGCTATGCTTGTATTTTTGCATGATCCATGTATGTGCTGCAACCTCATGATACTCCAAATGGGACTTATGGTTTTCAGGACCAAGCTACTACCACGAGTACTATAACAGGAACTTGGACGTTGCAGCATGTAAATGCTTTATCCATGTTTCTTAACATTTTCCCCTTTGCTGACACAGTGATATGAAATGAAAGCTGGGACACTAACGGGCATTCAAATGTACTTTATTTAATAAAGTATGGCATGATTTGGACAACTTTAATTTCACATGAGAAGACAAAACTGTATCAAAAAATGTTTTAAGAAAAAACAAAAACAAACAAAAAACAGTCTACATGTTGAAAACAGGGGTACATTAAGAGCTCAAACAATAAAACGCGTTCAGTGAGTGCCAGTGGTTTTGTGCCACAACAAAGTTTATAGCTTACAATTACATTTTTATATTGGGTGCTTGCTGCCTAATGAAGCATGAATGCTAATGGCGACAGACAAGTGATGTATCAGCCACACTGCCAACAGCCTTCTGCAGCTGAGGCCTGCTGTTATTGGTCTGTCACTAAATATCCAGCACAGACCAGGGACGGATGAAAAATAGTCCATCCATAACCATGAGAGATATGATGAGTTGCTTTGAGGAGAAGCCAGAGATCAAAAACTGACATTTAACTCCAAGTAGTGTCATTGCTTTGATAAGAGATTGTAGTCTTTTGCCATCCTTAGAACAAACCACTTGACAGTTGAAACCCACACCGGAATTACCATAATGAGGCAAGCCACTGAGCTAATACACAAATGGACTAATATACTGCACCACGGAAAAAAGAGAGCAGCATTTATATTGGTCCTGCATCTAATGAATTATTATCAACGGGATGTAACAGTTCCCATACGGCACACTGACAGAAACATTGAGAGGATGGAGGGTGATGACACCCTCATAAATGTCTGAAACTATACGGAGGATATGTTTCAATGCAAGAAGAAAATGTAATATAAATAATACAAGTACTTTTTGTCAGTAATCAGTGAATATTGAATTGCTTTACTCATGTGCTAATCAATAGCAAAGTACCATCTGTATCATAAATGATTCACCACTTTAGAAATTGTGTTCATCATAAGTACAACTGTAGTGTTGTATAATTCCTATGTAAATGCTGTATCAAAATGTGTGCTTAAAGCAAAAAGAAACTAACTATGTGTATGTTTCCTGAGACAACTTGATCTCATAATGGAACATCCCACAGCTACTCAGTTATAACAGATGCTACTGTTAATTCAGCCCAAATACTAATACCAGTTTTATATATAAAGGGCTTTGAATCGTAATAGCGCACCACAGTGATGTACAGCAAGGTATGAAAATAAAACAAAATAAAAACAGAAACTTTAATAAGGAGGAAAGAGGTAATGATAGGAGGCAGACTTTCTCCACTGCAAGTAGACCAGTTTCACAGTGGTTTTGCTCAGTCCTCAACATCATCTCAGGTACCACTGGGAGCATTTCAGCTGGATTCATTTGATTCCTCAGATGGACAGAGCAGTTACATTTTTTACAGATATTGGTTGGGTGTTTGAGGCACACTGGTTATTCTCACATTCTGCTTGCAAAAACAGCAACAATCGTTGGATTTCATTTCCATTATGTTGGCATCTTCTCTCCATCAAACTCTTTACCACAACACTTTGTTGACTAGTATGCTCCGTTCTGAATAAGTCACCTTGTTCTTTGCTCTGATTGATTGTAGCACTAACCAGCTGTGTGAGGAGGCCCTATGGCTTGTTTTCACACTCTGTCTCAGTGTGGGATCTATCTATCTGATCTATCAGGCTGCACTTGAACAGATTGTTGATGTAGAAGTCATATTCCTCTCTTTGGGATTCATTTTGAAAATTGAGTGGACCGTTTACGCCTTTCATGTGTCTGATTTCACTCCAACTCAATATGCCATGTGTAAATTGAAGGTAGCTTTACTCACAGCTGAACAAAAAAAGACTCTGTGTGTATCTTTAGTGGAGCAGAGCTACATTTCTTCTAAGCTGGTTTTTAACCTTTTGTCATTCATATGTGCTGTCAACAGTGTTGCTGTTCTTTGATTTTGGATTGGGGGGTCATTTAGCACCGCTGATCTGAATTGTGGGTCTGTTGCGTCAAAGTTGTACCATTGCTTTCACTTTTCTTGTGTCAATGCAGCCGCCGGCCAATCTGATTGCAGCAACGGTGCAGCAAGATTGCGATGCTTCCACACCCGTTGGGACTCGGCGGGGGGGGGTGAGAGGCTCTGAGTTCTACAACCACCACAGCTTTAATCTTTTTATTTCACTCTTGCTAGCAATTCCTCACTTTTCATCTTTGACTTAGAATCAGTTTTATGGTTAGATTTAAAATACATGGTGAGGCTTATAGATGCCAAAAAAAAAAAATACATGGTCAGGGATTTTTCTTTTTTAAATAATTTCCTTTCATGTGGACATAAAACCTACAGGCTAGAGATACATGTGATGAATCTCACAAATGATAGGATGTGTGCAATTTATATTCAGCGGAGGCTCGTGGAGCAAGAAAGAACTTTGAAGGTTCACAATTTCTATTTAATCTGTTCTTCTATTTTTTTGTCCTTGATGATGTACCGTTAGATCCTGTAAGAAAAATAATATTCATTACCTTCTTACCACCTGCAATGTCAAAAATGAAGTCTTTTAGGTTTTACTGCTTTTTGAAGGGGGAAAAAAAAAGCAGATGGCTTTTTTCCCTCAATTCTCCAAGCTCTTTGAGTATCTTCTTAGATGTCAGCGCCGAACAAGGAGGCCCTTAAACATATTTAAACAGTACTAAAGTGAGTATTACTCAATGCTGAAGTTAGTGGCTAAAGATAAACACCATTATCACTCAAGTGTCTCTGTAATGAAGGAGGCATGATACAAAAGTTGAAGCTATGTTGAAAGTGAAAGCCTTTAAACTTTAATATAATATACATGTACCGATCAGAAAAGTCATTCAGGAATGAAGTTCCTCTTTATCTCTTTCCCGGTGTAGAATTTCCTCTCATGGGTTAACACTTTTTCAGTGGACTCATCTAGAATGAGAGGAACAGACAGACCAGAGGACAGCAAGCAGCAGCTAGACAGAGGAAAACTGAGCTTAAGAAAGAAAAATCCCAAAGTGTCCTGGATTCCACTGATATCATCTAACTTTCTCTCCTCCACTCTTTCCACTGCGTCGCCTTAACCCTGAACCATAGCAAACAAAGTTCCACATGGTTGTCATCCATGAGTCCAAATTCTCTATTTCCTATTTAGAGAATGACAACCTTCTAGTGCTTGATCCTCTGTTTAATAAGAAAACACACGGCAGTGAAGTCAAATGATCAGTTATTAAAAAGCTGGTCCTTAAGCCTTGTGGACAAATATTGACTGAAGACCTACATAAAAGCTCAACATTGATGACGCACAGAAGACTAAATTAATCCCATGTACAGAACATGCTGTCATTGTTAATCTGGTGCAGATCAAAACGCAGGTCTGAGTCACAATCTTTTCAATAATGCTTCAGAAAGTGACGTACGAACTTTGGAAGTTGAAACCTTCAGCCTTGATCAATACCAGGCAGATAATACAGCTCAGTTTTATTAAAAAAAAAAAAAAAGTAACACTGTAAGAAGAATGCAATAATTAACAAATATTTTTCATCTACTCATTGGACATGGTACAAAGACAACAAAAGATTTTATTTTATTTTTGTCTGTGAATGAATGTTTCTAAAAAACCTAGTTTTATCTCACATTTTTGGGCACATTTTAGAGATGAGAGTTAGTTAAGGTGACTGGAATCTATTTTATCAATAATGTGAAATATTTGAATGACATAATGACAACCAGCTGCAAGGCGCACATGGCCGAGAGGGCATGTCCTGCAAGAAATACAATGCTTGATTAACGTATTTTATCTATGCTTCTTTTACGCCCCCCCGCCTCCCAAAAATAAAAAAATAAAAATAAATAAAATAGTTACATGTGAATTTTTTTCATTTCTTTTAAACAAAATTATTTTGCACAGAGCAAGTAATTACATCAGAGGAGGACCTTTCTTTTTTTTTTGGCTAAGTGAAATTCACACTCCAGAAACTTCAGATTCAGTCTGAAATTGTTTGTTTCACGCTGTTGTTTACTGAATGAGTTACTAAGATCAATAGAATTAGCTGTGAAGCCAACAATACTTTTCATTGCTGGGTTTTTAGGCCATGCAAAGAGGTTCAAACAGGAATCTCAAGACAAATCCGCATCCGGAACCTGTCAATTTAATGGATGTATAGAGGCCTGTTCAGTTGTTTGCTTTAGTGACACAATACTAGCTGTGTATCTAGGGCAAGCACTTCAGTAAAGATAGCTTAAATGTACACTTTACATTAATGATAGACATAGAGTTCCTCCTAACAAATGAGCACTGTTATTCAGTTAGAAAACATCTGAAACTCCTGATGGGTGGGGGTTGGGGGGTGTTATCTTATAATTTCATCATATTTGGATTACTGCCCCTCCTTTTTTTTCTTTCTTTTTTTTTCTCTTGTTGTTGGAGCTCTGTCAGCGCAGAGACAGGACCACACAAAGTAACACCAGTTTCCCTGCAACAGACTTCCTTTGATAATGGAAATGAATTGAAGATCTAACAGTTTTGCAAAGTTTAATGAAGCCCGCGCCTAAGTTACATCATTGCGCATTTGACGTCCGGCTCATTTGAACAGCAATTACTTAACCCAAAAGTGACATGTAAGTCAATGTAAAATCTCTTTCAGGCAGGAAACATGAGGCTTTCACATCTTTGCTGTAAAATTCACAAAAATGGCTTTTTGTCATTTACTGAGAAATGTTGGCAGAACTCTCAGCTAACAAGTCTGTGGTACAGTATCCATGAAATCAAACTTTTACGCTGATTTACAACGCCTTCTTTCACTCCTGTAATTAAACACATAGGAAAATACATCCATCAACCAGACAGGATGATTTATTTTGCAGTGTTATGGTAGTGTTAAATTGAAAGCATGTTAAGGTACCCTTACCAAAAATACCATATTTTGCTCTCTATGTCTGTCAGCACCGCAGACATTTAATGAATACTCTTCATAATGTGCTCTGTCTCTGGGGGTGGACAGAATGAGGGTATTATGTAGCCTAACTGTTGGTTGATGCACCCCAGATCCAATGTGAAATTCACGCTCTGATTTGCCACTTGTGTGCACGCAGCATGTGTTCAATCCAAGTGTGTTTCAGACAGAAGCTGCTCGGTATAACCTGATTTTCTCATTGTTCTACATGTACCTAACTGAAAAGGCTTTGTTGACTGTGTGATTAAGAACGGCAATAGAGGCTGCGTTGCTGAAAAAACAAAGGAAAACCGAAATGGCAATTATGCTGGCATTTGCTTTTTCTAAAGTGTTGCCTTCAGATGAACATGCATACTGTTAATAGTGGAATTAATATTAAGACCTTTACTTTTGTTCTATTTGTCTGGAGTTTATACAAATAAAAGAAGTATGTAATCATAGACAAAAAAAAGTGATCTTTACTGTCTGAATTTAGGTTTGTGTTAAATGACAGAGAAACATCCATAAAAGTAGCTGCTTCATCTTCTCCTAAATGTCCTCGTGGGTTAAAACATACCAGTAAATGCTCAGGCTCCCTAAGAGTGTTTCATAACACAACTGACAAACTGCTACAGATAATTTTGATTTCTTTGTAAACCTCTTTCTTTTTGTTTGTGGATGGCAATTCTTTTTTCATATTATGACTTCAAGAAAGACTGGCATGCTGATGCTCACATAATCGTAACATTATTGCAGTTTTTCTTAACGCAGCCAAATCACTTCACATAAATCATACACAGACATTTTAACACAACACTGGAAAGAGCTGCCATGCTTTGAAAAGTTGTACGTCAGTGTAACAACCTGTCGGTTTCATGATCATTATTTTTTAGTCTCAGAATATTTTTGCCTAAGGAAGAAAAAAAAGCAACAACAAAACACTACTGCTCCTTTGATCCACCCAATTTATTGAATTAACTATGGCAAACTAATTTATGAAGTTGCTTTTTAGTTTTCCATCGGTACTTTACTGAATATATTAATCAGGACTAAAGTATGATGACACTAATGGAAGGATGAGCCACGTGACACTTAGCATTTCTTGGACATTTCAAGAATAATAAGGAACACTGGAAAAACATTAGCTTGTAGAAAATGAAGAGTCCTTCATCAAATGTTCATTATATTAGGGTATTGAAGATATACAGCCATCATAAATCCTCAACTCATTTTTTGTTACGCTTGTCCCTCCCCTCAGACTCCTGAAGTGTTGCTTCATCAGTCTCATTCCTGAAATGAGGAATCTCTGCAGTGGTGTCACCAGGCTGACAGGCAGTCTCATCTCATATCATGCATGTGTATCATGTTCCAAGTTACACCATACGCATCTTCTGTGCAACTCCCTCTCAGCTCCTTCATATACATTAATCTATCTGCAAAGCATTAGATTTTGTTAATAGCTGCAGAGGCTGTCAGCAAAAAGGGATTTTAGCTGTAATCTTTGCACATTACTCAACATTTTCTAGAAAATATTGATTTCAGCACTTGTTGTTGGCATTCCGACAAACTTTGTGTCCAAGTGTCAATCTGTGTGTTCAGCTTTGTTGAAATTGTTCTGTCTGCCCTGATAATGAACAATTTTAGTAGATAACAATACCCTCATGATTGCTTTGATTGTTTTGACTTTATATTTAAAGCCAAGTCAACAAAAAGTCTGAGTTTGAAAATCATTTATAGTCCAGTTTTAGAAAAAAGAATAGATTCAAATGTCAGCGTCAAAGATGAACTTTCTCTGACATAGATTCCTGGGTTGAATAAAATGTACCATAAACTGGTCAGTGATTTGATTCAACATTTTAAAACCAGTTCACTAAGGTTCAACAGTAAATCCTGCAGAGTTAATGCATCCAGATATGATTTAAAAAGACAGGATGCATTTAACACTCAACATCAAGCTTGATGTTTGGAACTGTAGCAACAATCACTTACAAGATCAGACGTGCACTCATCCATCCATGCATCCATCCATCCTCATATCCGCTTCAGACCTATTTAGAGGGTTCTGCTGGAGCCTGTCCCAGCTATGACCTTTTGAAAGATGGGGTGCATTCTGGACAAGATGACAGTCCATCAGAAGCCCAGACAGAGACAAACAACCAGACACACTCACTCCTAAGGTCAGTTTAGGAGCACGGGGAGAACAGGTAATCTTCACATGGAGAGGCTCAAGCCTGGATTCTAACCAAGACCTTGTGACATGCAATCACTCAGGCAGTTTGATTGGCATGTTACCGCACTGCGACCACTCATAGCTTTCCACCACAAGAGACGCAATGCATCGGAAGGAGAATTGACATAATTTAAAGAGAGGATTGGCTCTGCCACCCACTGAAGCCTCCAGGGTGGTTACAGCAGCATATATACCTGTAATACATGCCCATTAACCAACCCTGATGTGGTTGATTTTACACCATCATGTGGAACTTGGATTAACAAGAAAAAGAAACTGGCTGAAAATCTGGTGGTTGCATCCAAACACTCTAAACGTTAAAACAGCGACCAACAACAGGAAGATCAACAACTCACAGAATGAAGATATGTATATTCTTGAGTTGTTTTTTTCCCCAACACAAGTCAGTGCAGTCAAAGGGAACTGCAACAACGATTTAACAGGAAGTGACCTGTAAATTTCTTCTGCACATTCACTGTTTGCATGCACTGAAGTACTGCGTGGACATAATTGGCGCCGAGGCTTAAAAAGTATTATCCACAGAATCCACCTCCGATGTGTCTCTGTCTGGAACTGATAAGATCATGGGAAGGAATAATTTATTAACTTGCACTGACCTAGCACGGATATTAAATGAGGAAAAAAGAAAAAAACACAAAGGAAGACACATATTCAGTGGACCAAAGCTCCGACATTTGTGAGTTGAGTTCCACCACATTCATCATCATCCTGTTTTTCACGCCGGTTCAGTTCAAGTAGGTTGGTTTTCTTTAACAGAATTTTGTCACATACTATAGAGCCCCCCTTTTGACTGGCCTCACCCCTCATCCATCACTGGGTGAGGGGGAAGCTTTCCCATGGACACCAAAGGATCGCAGATCAAAAACCAGTTTAATACGTTCTTTCTTCTTTTACAGGAACACATGACATGTCTTGGTCATCATGTCATATTTTTTCTTCTGCAAAGAAAAGGAGGATAAATGTGAGTGCCCTAATCTGTCTTAATGATACAATTGCTTTGTAGATGTGTGTATAAGAAGGAGAAATCATGTTCGAGGGAAACAAATTATTGATTTCACTAAACAAAAGAGTTGTTATGGATTTCTTGCATGCAAGGAGCAATTTCTGTTCATTTAATTCCTTCAGTGTGTCATAATCGCATTATAGGCTTTTGTAACATGTTCCATTAGTCTAACTCAACAGCTAAAAGTATTAGACTCAGGTCCTTAATCAGTCTATCAAGCCATTTAAGTAATTACTGACTGTTGTGAAAAGACCTCCAACTCATCCCATAATTCCAAAATACATTGCACTAATACTGCTTTGTTTTATAAAGAAAAAGAAAAAAAAATTTGCAGACAACAGTGTAAACTTTCACAAACTGTTCATGAACAGATTAATGAAATTAAGTTTTCATAGAAGCCATGTAAAGGTGCTCTGAGCTTATTTCCAAATGTCAGCAGACTAATGTGCCGGTGTGACTGTAATGTTTTCTGTGGTCACCTTCTTAATTCAGTGTATCCTATAATATCTGTTAGTTAGCACTATGCACTGGGCACAGCTGAAGCTTATGGGAATGTCATCAGTCGGGACTAATTAAAATGATGTCACAATAATGATTTGTAAAGTTGGAACCACAAAGTTCTCAAAAAAGAAAAAGAAAAAAGTCTCAGAGAGCTTTTTAGTAACTTAAAAAACAATCCAGTTCCGTTTCTGAGGACTCAAACAAACAAGCAGCCCCGTCAAAACTGTGATTTCATATTCAAATAAGTTATATTTATTTTTGTCCATAGTAGAAACTGAGTTGAGTCAGTTTTATGACTTTTACCAAACTCTGCAAACTGTAAGTTCAATTAAACACAGAGAAAGTTCAAATCATTTATCATAAAAGGCTCTAAGTTATACTGTATATTTCCAAGTGAATTGCAAGAGTTTTATCAAGGCAAGAGTCTGTGTGTTTTCACCTTTAACGGTGATGAAAAGTCCATACAAACTTTATTTGTAAAAAACTCTAATATTTCATTTCTCTTTTACTGATCGATAAAAGGCAGCAGGTCAATCAGCACTGGTTATACAACATATACGCACAGTAAATATGCAACAACCATAAGCACATAAAGAATGAATTACAGAAACGACTCTTTAGTCATATAACACTTTTCAAAAACTAACTGTAAACCAAAATGCTTTGCAGAGCAAAAGATACATGAGAAATCCGAAAATACTGAGGAACTTTGAAATAAAACAATATGTTGTTTTAACACACACAGAGACCACCAGCGCACACCGTTGGGGTTTGTTGGCGTTTATCGGGGCAGTCTGCAAGCTAACACTGTGTTGCTGTTAACAGTTTGTGCAGAAAAGATCATCCATCTTACCCAAACAATTTACTCTGCACTGAGATGAAAATACATCCTCTGTGGTCTTCTCATTCAGGCCAAATACTTGATCTTATGAATATATTTCACTGTGAGACATTACCTAGTCCTACTACTTGTTTGAGACTCAAACAATGTACTTATAGGAGTTGTAGTATCTGTAGTAAATTACAAGAAAAAAAAACATGATATAAAGAATAAAACAATTCTCATAGCACAGCGATGAAATCACAGGAAAATACAGGATTTCTTTCTGACTTGCCATCACCTAAAAATTCTCTCTCTGTGTTTTCTTTTCTCCTCTGTTTCTTTGTGTGTGTGTGCGCGTGTTTACAGAAGTGAAACTAACACTCTTAAATGTGGATCAGCCTCCTCTGAATCAGCGTGTGCTCCCACGCCTGGAGAGATACAGCCTAAACCCTGTCAGGGATAACTACCTTGGCAGAACACCTGTCTTAGTCAAACCTGCTGCTGTGCGAAAAGAAATTTCCGTTAAAACTTCAGAAACTACAGTTCACTTCAGTTCCCACTGCATGAAATGTAAAGTGACTGTCAAACTTTTTCTTTGGCCAGTTGCGCTGGCAAATGTTTGCCAAAGTTTTCATTTGCACTAATTTATTCACGTTCTGTTTCAGCACTTATCGTGCCCTCATGTGTCCTGATTGAAGGCACTTCTAATCAAGTCTTTAGGTAGATGACAACTGATGTCAAGTGGGAGGCTCCAGCTCAATTTAAATACGTTACAGTCGTCCTTCAGTTTTAATGGTCTACACTTCAATGAGAAGACTACCAACAAGTCAGACTAACTAGATCCTTCCAGTTCTGCAGTTCCTAAGAGTTAATCTGCTCCTGTTGGTGTTGGTCGCTGCTGCCTGGTGTTTGGTGTTAGTTTAGACTTTTTTTCTAGTCTTTGCCATGAGCATCTCACACAAGCGACACAAAAATCTTCCCCTCTGTTCACTACATATTCTATGACTCAGTTTGTCGTTATTGAAATGCAAAACTGTCATTGCCATGTTGCATCATACATGCTGCTTCTCACTCATTCAGCCTGATAAATCATCAGCTTCTGGTGAACGTGAGCACAATAGTGGTAACGACTGAGAAATTCCCCACGACGATTTACTTTTTATGTGACCTGAGAGACTCTACTAATGTGAGAAGCTGTATGTCATCTATGCAGGAGGTTGCTCATGGATTTGGCTCTCATCTCAACATCATCCTCCATGAGTGGTCATCTCAGACTGTCTTGGCGAGTTGATTACAAAGGAGCAGAAAAAATGAAATAAAAGTTCAGTTGAATTTGAGGTGTTAATGTGAAAGGCCTTAAAAGTATTGTATTGGAGTACAAAATAATTTATATTTTATTTCTATTAAGAATATGGTTTAGATTATCACTTTCTGATACTAATTCACTAAGTATCTGTTTCTTTTTTTTTCTGGGCCCCCTGCAGTTTGCCTACAGAGCCAACAGGTCTGTAGACGATGAAGTCAACTTGGACCTCCACTACATCATCCAGCACCTGGACTATGCAGGTACCTACACCAGAATCCTGTTTGTGGGTTTCAGCTCTGCTTCAGGAGAAGCTCTCCCAGCTGAGTGCGCCTGACTCCACCTGCAG